>JAPEVW010000595.1:0-71543 GCA_027921565.1 Artemia sinica | reverse complement strand
TTCAATCCGCCTGTCGCAAGGAAAAAACTTCTTTAAACTTCTTAATAATAATTTTTTTCCCCATATTTTAGGCTAGGAGCCTTCACTATTAAAAAATTCATGGTTGTTTATCTCGTAAACCATTCTCTTTACATTTGAGACCTGAACCTTGATACAGCTGGGTTCTGCCCTACTACCAAAACAAAAAAGGTAACTTAAACCTTTCTCTTTTTTTTTACTTTGACTGAATTTTAAGATAGCAACAAGAGAAATATAGAATCACCTGTGTTTTCCGAATATTTCTTATATTTCGTAACACAAAAAATAAATCTATCGATACCCAAAAACAAAGCTAAATGACAAAACCAAACTAAAAAGCCTGACACGTGACATAATGACAACAAGTTTTAAAAGGGGCCAAAATTAACCAATAGGTATGACGTCATACTGTCTGCTGTCATGATTAGCCTAAATTCTTAAGAATAAATTTTATGAGTCGTCCTTTAGGTATATTTCAAATTTAAAACTATTTATTTCACAGTGTCAATGGATACTAGTTTTGTTGAATAAGTTCTTCATAGTATCTTTATTACAGAATTTTGGGTGGACGGAAAGTGGCGTTATTGTTCATATGCGTTAAAATTTTGCGTGACTTATGATCTTCTACGCTGTCGAAAGCCATCACATTTTCTACAATAAGGTTCTTTGATACTTAAATGCATTGTATACATACGTTTAAATACTTTGAAGCATTGTATATAACTAGGAAAAGAGAAATATTATCATTAAAAACCGCCTGAAAAACAAAGATCGTGGTAGAATACAGACCCCCCCCCCCCCCAAGGAATGTTCCTGGCAAGACTAATGATGCTCCACCTTGCCTTTTCCAACTCTGTGCCGGTAGACCTCCGAATAAATATTTAATGCTACACAACAAAAGATTGTCACAGCAGGGGGATCACTATGACGATCCTATCACCAAGGATAACGGTGTAGACCAGAAATATTCCTAGAGATCAAAAGGGATTGGATATCAATTTTCACCTCCCTCACCTCCCACCCCCTTCATAAAACTCATTTTATATTTATCTGAAAGCTGATTGATAGTTGGAAGGTGTTTTGCATAAAAAATTTTTTGAGGCTTCTGTTCTCCCCCCCCACCCTCTCTGCCTAGAAGATGATCGAAAGTTCCTACTTCTTAATATTAGCTGACCTGCACTTACACAATATCGCAACTTCCTATATCTAATCTGCAGGGTCAGGGGAGATTTCATCAATGTGAGCATTGAAGTGTGCTCTTTTGGGGCATCTGGCACCCCCACCTAAACATTAAAACACCAAAACCCTCCTAACTAACAGCTGACGTTCAAATATACGCTTTTCTTCGCTTTTTTATTTGTCTTAATTTTTTCTGGCCGGTCAATTTTAAATTTGGTGAGAATTTTCCAAGGAGGAATTTTCCGTGGAGGGGATTCACCTGGTGGAAGATATCGAAACCTTTATAAATTATTTTCTCTTTTTTGGAGGCTAGGGGGATTGTCTTCCCTAGATTCCCTCTCCTAGATTTGACACACCTTTTTGGCATTTTCTTTGACAAATTTCTTGGCAGAGAAGAGAAGTGTTGAAAAAAAAACCCTATTGAAGATTTACTGGCAATTTTCAAAAAGGTTTATCCGTCTTTTAATGTGTATATTTTAGTTTCAATGTGTTTGAATGAAACATTTTGTCTTTTCAATAAAACTATCTTATTTTAGAAGCTATACAATCAGGGCCGTATCTAGGAGTTCTTTTCGGGAGAGGGGATACAAATTTTGTTTTGAAACGCAATAAGTTTTTTTATCCCCTTGGGAGAGGGAGGGGGTGTGCCCCAATGCTTAGCAGCGTCGCTGCATCCATAGGCGACAGTAGATTGAGAAACATCCATTTGTAAGTTAAGGGTTTACTAAATTCTCTCTGAACGGCTTCTGGAGTTGATTCACTAAATTACACAGCACTGCAGGACTTATAAAAGAAAAACCACATTTGTGGACTTTCATAATAATAAAAAATCCGCATTATCTGTGTTGTTCAAAGCACTTATTGCATAGTTAGAAAATAGCAAGTTTTTGAACTCCTACTGAAAGTAAAACTTGACTTAAGGACACCCTAGATGGTCAATCATTTTGATCAAAAGATTCCGTCAATCAATTGATTAAAGCATGATTGACCGTCTAGGAGCCGATTGAGTCATTCAAATTTTCATTCAATCACCATCAACGTTTGACTCAAGCGTCAAATAGGTTCCTAGACGGTCAATAATACTTTAATCAATTGATTGCCGGAAGCTTTTGATCAAAATGATTGACCATCTAAGGTGTCCTTATATGCCCCAAAAAAAAAAAACACTTAACTTAACATCTACCCTTTAAGATTCATATCCTGATAGTTGTCATGTGAAATTAGATTATCTTTCTTGATTGATCTCTGTTTTTGGTTATTATTTATATAGGTAATTTAAAGGTTTAGTAGGTAAAATTATTTGAAAAAAACTACGTTTTCTAAAGAGTTAAAGAGGCTGAGTCACAAGTTCGAACCTTAAAACGTAGAGGGACTAGGAGGTACAACTTTGCCCTAAGTATATCCCCGAAATATGCTATGAATTTTTTTTTGTAGCTTGTATGTTATTGATATATACATATATAATTAGTGTATCCATAATATGGTAAATATTTAGCGCAACAAACAGATGATCAGGTAGGGGCGTGGAGCCAATAGCGTCTTCAATTGGGCAGAAATAACAAATAGAACTCTTGAATTTTAGCCATCCCTGGATGGCTAATTTTAGCATCAGCCATCGGACGCATTTTATCTTTTGTTTTGATCTGAAACAATTTTTGGGGGCTTGGGCTATTTTTTGTTGCTATGGGACGTGTTTAGTTTTTACATTGTTGCAAACTACGATGTATAGCGTACAACACTTGTTACTTATGGTTGTGTCGTTTTTGCCATCCCTGGAAACATGGTTCTTTGACATTTGACTATTTTGAACAAGGTCATTCCCAAATTTTGATCAGATATTTTTGGTAACCTTTTAATTTCTAGTTACAACGTGCCTTGGTTCAATCTTTACTAGGCTGCAGCTACCGCTGTAACCATGATGTGTTTGATATCTTTTTAAATGATAGTTGCCGTAGTACAGTGGTAATTAGACATTCCTTGAGAAATAAAGGATATGAGTTCAAACTATCTACGGTAACGATTGTAGGGTATATATTCCTATATTTATATATTATATATTCTAAATATATAATATATATTCTATATTTGTATGTATTTAGGTAAAACAAGAAAAATAAAAAAAAGGAAAAGTAAAGTAAAAGTAAAAAAAAAAAAAAAAAATCCGTCTTTTTCATCAGTTTTAGCGACCATAATTAGCGGCTGTAACTATAGTACAGTCGTAACTATATTACAGTGTACACGACCATATAAGCGACTGACGATCATTTTTAGCGATTGTAACTGTACAGATACAGTTATTAACTGTCTAAAATTGCTTGATCAAACATAATGGTTATTAATTAAGCTTTATTTATTGTAACTTTAACCAATACTTCCTTTCTTTCACTGACAGTAACACTAAAATAGAAACAAGTTTAACTTTAGCCGTCAATCAAAATTTACTTATTAAGCGGCGTCCAAACTGAATAACACTTTAAATCACAATACTAATAAGTTATTAAGCTTTTGGGCGGTCATTTTCTCATCAGTTCTATTTGGACAACTCCCCGACTTTGTTCGGGAAGCTCTATTCAAAAGTGACCAAACTCAATTACACAATATCCAATCTCTTTAAACGAGCAACTGTTCAGGTATTTATCTATTTATTTACAAATTTTTTCTTAAAAAATGGCTTTATTTTTCTTTTTTGAGAATATGCAACACGGAGGTTTTGGCGTGTAAAAAAACAATTCAGACGGGCCAAGGGTTTGAGAAACTTCACTTAGAGCCTTATTTTTGGAAAAAAAGTTCATGTGAGTGACGCCATTACTTATATTCATTTCATGACCCTAAACTACATCATTTACACCCTCTCCCCCCCCCCGGAGTGATCGTATCGTTTTTAGTTTATACTAGCTACTGCTGCAACCCGGACGGTTGAATACCTTTGCTTTTCTCTTTTCAAGGATGCTATCTCTGTTTTTTTGGCAGTACTGTTTTTTTAACTTGCGTGTAGCTTGCTTGATTGAAACCATTATGTAACCATTAGTTGAATGTTTAAGTCACGTATGAAGTATCAAGAACCTAACAAAAAAATAAAACTAATTTTTAAATTTTCAGGTATTTTTCTAGTTTAAATTAAAAGATTAAAACTATTGTTCAGACACCATAAATATTTTTGCAATTTATAACTTTAGCGATTCTGAACTAAAAACGAAAATAAAATAAAAATTAATTTTTTCAATTTTTACGTCACGTCGCTCATTAAGTCATGTATGGTTATTAGTACAAAATACGTTTTAGATATTACGTCATGTCACTTATTACGTCATATATGGTTATTAGTAGATAATCGGTAAAATATTCGTTCTTATTATAATTTAAAATGATCCATTGAACAACATCTCTACGATGTTCCAGTGCTAAGCTATCTATGGAATATAAAGTTTTAAAATACAACCTTACCACGAACTGTTTGATTGCTTCCAAAAATCCAAATGTCTTTGAAAAGACAGCAGTATAGAAAGACATCAAAAAATACAGTTTTTAGTGGAAATATTTATCCTGTTTTAAAATAATTTGTTTAGTTAAAAAAGGTTTTTAACCCAATTAATTTCCTTTAAAATGAGCCATTGAACAACTCTTCTACGATGTTTCCAGTGCAAAGCTATCTCTGGAAAGAAGAAAAAAATAAAAAAATATCCCGCTTGTGGAGAATAACGTGGTTAAAGTCAATTTTCTTGATTTTCAAGCCAATATATTTCCCTTGCTGTTAAAGCTAAAGGGCGGTAAGTTTCCTTTCAAGGGGTTTCGGACAAGGCGGTTCTATTGGTGTTCTTTTTGTTTTGATCTGACTCCCTTTTTAGGAACTATGGGTTTTTACATTTCTTAACATTGGACGTGATCGTCTCGTATTAGGTTGCTATCTACCGCTGCAACCCGGATTACTGTAAAACTATCAACACACTTTTTAAGTCTGATGAAGACTTAACTGATGTGACAAAAGTAAGGTTGCAAGTCGACAATTTTTTTTTGGCCTTATTATAATTGGTATGGTGAAATAATAATATGCATGTGGTTCTTAAATCATACTTCTTTATGGCCCCATTTGGTCTAGTCGCTAGGATAGTTAACTTTCACATAAGAGGAACCGGGTTCGTTTCCAGGTGTGGGAAAATTTTTAACTCTATAATCATCGAACATTCGAACCTTTTATAATTTATAATGATGTATAATATAAATACTGTAATCTTCACTATAGTGAAGTTGCCTATGCAAGTTAGTATAGGGAAGAGTTCGATCTTTATTATATAACTTTACTATTAAGATTAGCCGAAATAACAGTTTTCGATGTTGTTTAGGCAGAATGCTGTAGTAGCTATCACTTTTCTTGATTTTTCAAGCGAAAATATTTCCCTTGCTGTTCAAGCCAAGGAGCAGAAAAGTTTCATATTTAGGGATTTTGGACAAGATTGTTCTAATAGTGTACTTTTTGTTTGATCTGGCTCTTTTTTAGGAGTTATGGGTTTTATATTTCTTTAACATTGGGACGTTATCGTCTCTTACTAGGTTGCTAGCTACCGCTGCAACCCGGATATCTTTGAAAAGACAACAGTACAAAAATTTAGTATAGGCAAGAGGTCGTTCTTTATTATACTTTAAAATGAGCCATTGAACAACTATCTACGATGTTCCAGTGCCAAGCTATCTCTGGAAACAAAGAAAAAAAATATCCCGTTTAGGCAGAATGTTCTAGTAGCTGCCACTTTTCTTGATTTTCAAGCCAATATATTTCCCTTGCTGTTCAAGCCAAGAGACAGAAATTTTACTATACAGGGGTTTCGTACAAGGCGGTTCTAATGGGGTAATTTTTGTTTTTATCTGACTGCCTTTTTAGGAGCTATGGGTTTTTATATTTCTTAACATTGGACGTGATCGTCTCTTATTAGGTTGGTAGCTACCACTGCAACCCGGATTGGTATCAAAATTTCGTTCTTTAGAGTTTCGGTTACTATTGAGACAAGTAGCTATTATTACTATAGATTTCATTACCATGAACTGTTTGATTGCTTCAAAATTCAAATATCTTTGAAAAGACTGGAGTATAAAAATACATCAAACATGCAATTTTTTTGACAAAATTGATTCTACTTTAAAAAGTATTTTATTTTTAATTACAAAAGTGACTAGATGTTGCAATTTCCTTTAAAATGAGCTATTATATAGCTCTCTATGATTTTCCAGTGCCCAGCTAGTTGAGGAGGAAAAAAAAGCGGAAAGAAAAAAACATCCCGTTTGTGGAGAATAACGTGGTTAAAGTCAATTTTCTTGATTTTCAAGCCAATATGTTTTCTTTGTTATTCAAGCCAAAGAGTGATAACATTCAGAAATTTTTTTTAATATATTGAATTTAAAGTAGTATCTCTTAAATTTACAATTTAAAAAAGAAACTCAGTTTCCCTACCTCTTAGCTAAATATAATAACTTTAATATAAATTAATAAAGGCAAGAGATAGTTCTTTATTATAATTATTTCCAAGTTAACATTGGCTAGACGTCATTCTTTATTATAATTCAAGCCAATATATTTCCCATTTTCGTAAAAAAACTGACTCTATTTTAAAAATAATTTGTTTTAATTACTAAAAATGTTCAACCTCATTAATTTCCTTTAAAATGAGCCATTGGACAAATCTCTACGATGTTCCAGTGCCAAGCTATCTGTGGAATTACTAACCTATACTATAATTAAGTGGCGTATAAAATTTAGTATAGGCAAGAGGTCGTTCTTTATTATAACATTTAATAAATAATAGTTCCTTTCAATAATTCAGTTACCATGGGCTACAGTTCGTTCTTTAATGTAATTTTATGCTATATCATTACAAACAGGAAAAAGCCTACGGCCTTTTCTTCTTTGAAATAGTAAGAGACGAACCTCAAGTAACTACCCCTGGAACCACCATTTATAAGTTTCTATGGATGAGAGATCGTTCTTTACTGTAAATCTTAAGGAACACAATTAAAATTTCTTAATGATAATAAAAATAATTTGTTTTAATTACAAGAAGTTTTTAACCCCATTAATTTTCTTTAAAATGAGCAATTGAACAACTCTCTACGATGTTCCAGTGCCAAGCTATCTGTTGAATTACTAACCTAAACTATAATTAAGTGGCGTATAAAATTTAGTATAGGCAAGAAGTCGTTCTTTATTATACATAGCTGCCACTTTTCTTGATTTTCAAGCCAATATATTTCCCTTGCTGTTCAAGCCAAGGGACAGAAAGTTTACTATACAGGGGTTTCGGACAAGGCGGTTCTAATGGTGTACTTTTGAATTTGATCTGACTCCTTTTTTAGGAAACTATGGGTTTTTATATTTCTTAACATTGGACGTGATCGTCTCTTACTAGGTTGCTAGCTACCGCTGCAACCCGGATCACTGTGAATATATGGAGGCATAATTGTCCTTTACTTAGTTTCAGCTTAAATTCGATGATCGAGCCTTTATGTAAATTAATAAAAATAATTTGTTTTAATTACAAAAGGTTTTGACCCCATTAATTTCCTTTAAAATGAGTCATTGAACAACTCTCTACGATGTTCCAGTGCCATGCTATCTGTTGAATTACTAACCTATACTATAATTAAGTGGCGTATAAAATTTAGTATAGGCAAGAGGGTCGTTCTTTATTATAACGGAAAAGAAAAAAATATCCCCTTTGGGGAGAATAACGTGGTTAAAGTCAATTTTCTTGATTTTCAAGCCAATATATTTCCCTTGCTGTTCAAGCCAAGGGACAGAAAGTTTCCTATACAGGGGTTTCGGACAAGGCGGTTCTAATGGTGTACTTTTTGTTTTGATCTGACTCCTTTGTTAGGAACTATGGGTTTTTATATTTCTAACATTGGACGTGATCGTCTCTTACTAGGTTGCTAGCTACCGCTGCAACCCGGAAAAAACCTTTTGACAAATACCATTTATGATGAACTATATCGGTCCTTTATAAAACATCAATAGAACCATATCATTACTATATCATTTACTATAATTAAGTTGAGTGTGTAATTTAGTATAGGCAAGAGTTCGTTCTTTATTATAAAATGCTTTCACATTTCAAATTTCTAGGAAACCCTTTCCTACGTTAATCTCTTCATCTCATAAATGTTCCTAGCTAAACTATTATGGTTTCGTTAGAATATCAATTTATCTCTCCGACTTAAAGCTCCGTGAAGCCGTATTTAAAAATAGAATTTCTATCTCTTTAGACTCCCGCATAATTCCAAGATAACAAGTGATGTCATTTCTAATTCCTGGCACTAAAGATCGATGAAGCCCTATTTAAAAATAGAATATTAATTTTTCTCTCTGACCTAAAGAACGTTTATCCCTCAGGCCTAAGATTAAAGAAGCCTTAATGTTTCTTAATTCTCCCCTTCGTGAATCAATAATTTCCCCTAGCGATTATGTAAATCAATTCTATCTCTTTAGACTCCCGCATAATTCCAAGATAACAAGTGATGTCATTTCTAATTCCTGACACTAAAGATCGATGAAGCCCTATTTAAAAATAGAATATTAATTTTTCTCTCTGACCTAAAGAACGTTTATCCCTCAGGCCTAAGATTAAAGAAGCCTTAATGTTTCTTAATTCTCCCCTTCGTGAATCAATAATTTCCCCCATCGATTATGTAAATCACCCCTCATGTCATTAGCACGTGGGCAAACAACAACAGATCGATTGACCTTGACACCCCCATTAGACTCGATCGATAATCCTTGAATAAATTATGTCCCGTCAGCATTATGTAAATCACCCCTCATGTCATTCGCACGTGGCCAAACAACAACAGATCGATTGACCTTGACACACCCCCATTAGACTCGATCGATAATCCTTGAATAAATTATGTCCCGTCAGCATTAAACCAAAGAGGTCATTGACCCCATTACGTAATCATTCTCCCTAGGGAGGCTATGCCCTTATTTGGAGCATAAACCACGTGGTTCTTACGGGAGTATAAGATAGCCTTCTACTGCCCACATCGCTCTTTACTTAGGCAGCGCTATTGCGCTGCCTATGATAACACTAGCCTAAATCTTTGGAAAATGCGGGCTCAGTAACTGCCTCCAGTCCAGTGTTCTTATATATATTTTGTTTTGATCTGAATTTTCTTAGGAGTTATGGGTTTTCATTTTTCTTAACATTGGACGTGATCGTCTCTTACTAGGTTGCTTTCTACCTCGGCAAACCGGATAACACGAACTGATTGGCAATACTGATGGTTAGAGTTCGGTCTTTAAGTTATAATATCATATACTTTTAAAATTATTTTTTATGTAAACGTTTCTTGGTGTAGTGGTTAGGACTTAGGACATTGAATCCTGCGATTTGAGTTCAAATCCCGGTGGACAGATTTTATGAAATGTAGCTTACTTATACTACCATTTAGGTTTCTGCCGGAATTCTTTCTTTTCAAAATTACATTAGTTACTATGGCCCAGAGTTAGTTCTTTACCATATCGTAACAATTTATTTTATAATAACAATTATTTTAGTTAATTACAAGTTGTTTCTATATACAGCAGTGTCCTTTAAAATGAGCCATTTCACAGCTCTTTATTCTAACCACGAGCTGTTTTATTTAATACTTCAGTTACTAGGGTTACAGTTCGTTCCTTATTGTAATTTCAGCCATCTCTACAGCCATGACACTGATGGAAATAAAATAATCCCTATTTATGCTTCAGTTAACATGGGCTAGGTGTTGTTCTTTATTGTAATTCAATTTAAAATTTAAAAAAGAAACTTGTTTATTTACATTCTAGCTAAAAATAATGAAGATAATATGAATGAACCACAGTGTTCAGTTTCTTTGGACTTGAGTTTGTTTTTTATTACTATGAGCAAGCGTTCGTTCTTTATTATAATAATTTTCAAACCAAATTAGTTACTATGGCCTAGAATTCTTTCTTTACAATAATGAATCATATCAGTTCTTTATGTAAAGTTTACTAACCTATACTATAGTTAAGTGGCCTATATAATTTAGTATAGGCAAGAGGTCGTTCTTTATTATAATTTCAGTTAATATTGTCGTTGTTACTATAAACTACATTAGATCCTCTTGACTGGCATCGACCTTTTATGTATTGTTCTTTACTAGGTTTTAGCCATCTCTACAGCTATAATACTGATGGGAATTACATAATCTCTATTTATGTTTCAGTTAACAGGGGCTAGGTGTCGTTCTTTACTGTAATTTGGCTCTCTCAATTTTTACTTCTCAATACGCCTGGTCGGTTGAATACCTTTGCTTTTCTCTTTTCAAGATGCTATCCCTGCTGTTTCGGTTTGCTCTTTCAATTGTAACTTCTTGATACGCCTGGTCGGTTGAATACCTTTCCTTTTCTCTTTTCAAGATGCTATCTCTGTTTTTTGTGTAGTACTGTTTTTTTAACTTGCGTTTAGCTTGCTTCGATTTAACCATTATGTAATCATTAGTTGAATGAGACCATTGTTACTTTGTGGCCTTTAATATAGTAACTTTACTATAATATATATACCTGATTACGAACAGGAAGAAGCCTTCGGCTTTTTCTTTTTTGGAATAGTAAGAGACGAACCTCAAAGAATCAGGCAGCTAATTATGTCCAATGTATGCAAAGCAGTGGTATTTTAATGATCGTCTTATAATGTAACTTTAATATGAAATATGCAATTTTTCGCAAAAAACTGATTCTATTTTAAAAATAATTTGTTTTCATTACAAAATATTTTTAACCCCGTTAATTTGCTTTAAAATGAGCCATTGAACAACTCTCTACCATGTTCCAGTGCCATGATATCTGTTGAATTACTAACCTATACTATAATTAAGTGGTGTATAAAATTTAGTATAGGCAAGAGGTTGTTCTTTATTATAACATATAAAATTTCTTAATGTAATAAAAATAATTGTTTTAATTACAAAAAGTTTTTAACCCCATTAATTTCCTTCAAAATGAGCCATTGAACAACTCTCTACAATGTTCCAGTGCCATGATATCTGTTGAATTACTAACCTATACTATAATTAAGTGGCGTATAAAATTTAGTATAGGTAATAGGTCGTTCTTTATTATAATTATATTTCTTGACATTGGAGGTGATCGTCTCTTACTAGGTTGCTAGCTACCGCTGCAACCCGGATACTGTAATCTTAACTATAGTGAAGTTGCCTATGCAAGTTAGTATAGGGAAGAGTTCGATCTTTATTATAACTCTCTACGATGTTCCAGTGCCATGCTATCTGTTGAATTACTAACCTATACTATAATTAAGTGGCGTATAAAATTTAGTATAGGCAAGAGGTCGTTCTTTATTATAACTTTGAATTTAACTGTTATACAGCTCTGAAGGATTTACCAGTGCCCAGCTAGCATAGGAAGAAAAAAGGAAAGAAAAAAAGATACCGTATGTAGAGAATATCATGGTTTCAGCCACTTTTCTTTATTTTCAAGCCAATATATTTTCCTTGTTGTTCAACCCTAGGGACGGTAAGTATCATTCCTTCATGCAAACTTTACTAACCTATACTCTAGTGAAGTGGCCTATAAAATTTAGTATGGGCAAGAGGTCATTCTTTATTATAATTTGTTTTAATTACAAATGGTTTTTAACCCCATTAATTTCCTTCAAAATGAGCCATTGAACAACTCTCTACAATGTTGCAGTGCCATGCTATCTGTTGAATTACTAACCTATTCTACAATTAAGTTGCGTATAAAATTTAGTATAGGTAAGAGGTCGTTCTTTATTATAAAACAAACAGGAAAAACCCTACGGCTTTTTCTTCGTTGAAATAGTAAGAGACGAACCTACAATAGCTGAACTAAGTCCAATGTATGCAATGGTTTGTCATTCCAATGCTCGTCTTTTAATGTAAAATTATTCCAATGATCGTCTTTTAATGTAATTTTCAAACCAAATTAGTCACTATGGCCTAGAATTCGTTCTTAACAATAATGAACAATATCAGTCCTTTATGTAATCTTCATCATTGTGATAACGCTCCTTGATCTTTTGTCTAGCCTGCTCAATTGTTGCTTCTCTATAAAGTTTATCATTTTGATAACGCTCCTTGATGTTTTGTTTGGCTGTCTCAATTTTCGCATGTCTATAATCTTCATCATTGTGATAACGCTCCTTGAACTTTGTTTGGCTGTCTCAATTTTTGCATGTCTATAATCTTCATCATTGTGGTAACACATCTTGCTGTTTTGTTTTGCAATCTCAATTATTACTTCTCGATACGCCCGGTCGGTTGAATACCTTTACTTTTTTCTTTTCGAGATACTATCTCTGTTGTTTTTTGTAGTACTGTTTTTTTTAACTTGCGTGTAGCTTGCTTTGATCTAGCCATTATGTATTCATGAATGAGACCATTTACAGTTTTGACGTTTCTTATATAGTAATTATGACGTCACGGCGTAATGATTACTATGGATGAGAGATCGTTCTTTACTGTAAATTTTTACTTATGATGATTTCTGAAGGAACATAATTAAAATTTCTTAATGTAATAAAAATAATTTGTTTTAATTACAAAAGGTTTTTAACCCAATTAATTTCCTTTAAAATGAGCCATTGAACAACTCTCTACGATGTTCCAGTGCCATGCTATCTGTTGAATTACTAACCCATACTATAATTAAGTGGCGCATAAAATTTAGTATAGGCAAGAGGTCGTTCTTTAATATAATGTCTATAAACTACATCATTATAATAACGCTGTTTTTCACTATCAATTATTACTTCTCGATACGCCTGGTCGGAATACCTTTGCTTTTTTCTTTTCAAGATGCTATCTCTGTTTTTTCGGTATTACTGTTTTTTTAACTTGCGTATAGCTTGCTTGATTGAAACCATTATGTAACCATTAATTGAATGTTTTTATGTCACGTATCAAGTATCAAGAACCTAACAAAAATTAAACTAATTTTTTAATTTTCAGGTATTTTTCTAGTCTAAATTAAAAGATTAAAACTATTGTTCAGACACCATAAATATTTTTGCAGTTTATAACTTTAGCGATTCTGAACTAAAAACGAAAATAAAATAAAAATTAATTTTTTCAATTTTTACGTCACGTCGCTAATTAAGTCATATATGGTTATTAGTACACAATAGGTTTTAGATATTACGTCATGTCACTTATTACGTCATATATGGTTATTGAGTAGATAATCGGTAAAATATTCGTTCTTTATTATAATTTAAAATGATCCCATTGAACAACTCTCTACGATGTTCCAGTGGCTAAGCTATCTATGGAATATAAAGTTTAAAATACAACCTTAACCACGAACTGTTTGATTGCTTAAAAAACAAAAATAAAATGTCTTTGAAAAGACAGCAGTATGGAAAAGACATCAAAAAATACAGTTTTTAGTGGAAAAATTTATCCTGTTTTAATTTGTTTTAGTTACAAAAGGTTTATAACCCAATTAATTTCCTTTAAAATGAGCCATTGAACAACTTTCTACGATGTTCCAGTGCAAAGCTATCTCTGGATAGCAAGAAAGGAAAAAATATCCCGTTTAGGGGTTTCGGAGCCGAAACCCCTGTATAGGAAACTTTCTGTCATTTGGCTTGAACAGCAAGGGAAATATATTGGCTTGAAAATCAAGAAAAGATTAAAACTATTGTTCAGACACCATAAATATTTTTGCAGTTTATAACTTTAGCGATTCTGAACTAAAAACGAAAATAAAATAAAAATTAATTTTTTCAATTTTTACGTCACGTCGCTAATTAAGTCATATATGGTTATTAGTACACAATAGGTTTTAGATATACGTCATGTCACTTATTACGTCATATATGGTTATTAGTAGATAATCGGTAAAATATTCGTTCTTTATTATAAGTTACAAAATGTTTTTTAAACCCAATTAATTTCCTTTAAAGTGAGCCATTGATCAACTTTCTACGATGTTCCAGTGCAAAGCTATCTCTGGATAGCAAGAACGAAAAAAAATATCCCGTTTAGGGGTTTCGGGTCCGAAACCCCTGTATTGGAAACTTTCTGTCATTTGGCTTGAACAGCAAGGGAAATATATTGGCTTGAAAATCAAGAAAAGATTAAAACTATTGTTCAGACACCATAAATATTTTTGCAGTTTATAACTTAAGCGATTCTGAACTAAAAACGAAATAAAATAAAAATTAATTTTTTCAATTTTACGTCACGTCGCTAATTAAGTCATATATGGTTATTAGTACACAATAGGTTTTAGATATTACGTCATGTCACTTATTACGTCATATATGGTTATTAGTAGATAATCGGTAAAATATTCGTTCTTTATTATAATTTAAAATGATCCATTGAACAACTCTCTACGATGTTCCAGTGCTAAGCTATCTATGGAATATAAAGTTTAAAATACAACCTTACCACGAACTGTTTGATTGCTTCAAAAACAAAAATAAAATGTCTTTGAAAAGACAGCAGTATGGAAAGACATCAAAAATACAGTTTTTAGTGGAAAAATTTATCCTGTTTTAATTTGTTTAGTTATAAAACGTTTTTAACCCAATTAATTTCCTTTAAAATGAGCCATTGAACAACTTTCTACGATGTTCCAGTGCAAAGCTATCTCTGAATAACAAGAAAGAAAAAATATCCCGTTTAGGCAGAATGTTGTAGTAGCTGCCACTTTTCTTGATTTTCAAGCCAATATATTTCCCTTTCTGTTCAAGCCAAATGACAGAAAGTTTCCTATACAGGGGTTTCGGACAAGGCGGTTCTAATGGTGTACTTTTTGTTTTGATCTGACTCCTTTTTAGGAACTATGGGTTTTTATATTTCCTAACATTGGACGTGATCGTCTGATCGGACGTGATCGTGATCGTGAACCCGGATAATCATATATATTATTATCGAACCTGATTACAAAATCATTATCATCAAATTATTAATCAAAATCAATTTATGCTGCATCATTACAAACAGGAAAAAGCCTACGGCTTTTTTCTTCTTGAAATAGTAAGAGACGAACCTCAAACAATCAAATAGCTAATTAAGTCCAATGTATGCAATGGTTTGTTATTTCAATGATCGTTCTTTAATGTAAATAAAAACGATTTGTTTTAATCACAAAAAGTTTTTAACCCCATTAATTACCTTTAAATGAGACCATTGAACAACTCCTCTACGATGTTCCAGTGCCATGCTATCTGTTGAATTACTAACCTATACTATAATTAAGTGGCGTATAAAATTTAGTATAGGCAAGAGGTCGTTTCTTTATTATATTCAAGAAGTACGGCCTCCGTATATTCACTGTGTTGTCGAACATTTTCCATTGCATCTGTAACTGTTCCGCAGTTGCCAATCCATACCTTGGAAGCTTTCATTAAACTGACAACATTCTTTTGGATATTACTATGAAGCTTTGCCAAGGAATTTCTAGCCGACTTTTCAACAGCATACGCTCTTTCAAAGAGAATTTTAATCTGTAATTTTGAATACTTTTCGTGATCCTGGTAAAACATGCGTAAAATGTTTCTCAATTTACGAAGATCAGCCTGCATTTTTGCCATCTTCTTATATTTCTGAATGTAATTTTTCCCTTTGTCCTTATGCGTTCTTCGGTACAACCTCGCAGAGAATTTAATTTTTTCATTATAGCTTTTGTCACCCCAGTATCTACCCATTATTCTGGTAGCAACTTTTTTCTTATGTTTGTTTCGGTAATCTTCATCATTACCATACCGTTCCTTGATCTTTGTTTGGCTGTCTCAATTTTTGCATGTCTATAATCTTCATCATTGTGATAACACATCTTGCTGTTTTCTTTTGCTCTCTCAATTATTACTTCTCGATACGCCTGGTCGGTTGAATACCTTTGTTTTGCTCTCTCAATTATTACTTCTCGATATGCCTGGTCGGTTGAATACCTTTGTTTTTTTTCTTTTCAAGATACTATCTCTGTTGTTTGTGTAGTACTGTTTTTTTCAATATCCGTGCAGCTTGCTTGATTGAAACCATTATGTAATTATGAATGTGAACTTTTACAGTTCTGAAGCTTCTTATATAGTAATTATGACGTCACAAGGTAATGATTTTATTGACGTCATAGCGCAATGATATTATTTCATGACGTCTTCAGAAACAACAATATAATTTCGTGTTTGTCTATTCACATCATAGCTCTAACAAATTTAATTAGAGTTCGTTCTTTATTGTTATGTTTGGACGTGATCGTCTCTTATTGTGATATTCATGAATGAGACCATTTACAGTTTTGACGTTTCTTATATAGTAATTATGACGTCACTGCATCAAAAATACAGTTTTTATTGGAAAAATTTATTCTCTTTTAGAAATAATTTATTTTAGTTACAAAAGGTTTTTAACCCAATTAATTTCCTTTACAATGAGCTATTGAACAACCCTCTACGATGTTCCAGTGCCAAGCTATCTCTGGATACAAAAAAAGAAAAAAAAAATATCCCGTTTGGGGAGAATAACGTGGTAAAAGTCAATTTGCTTGATTTTCAAGCCAATATATTTCCCTTTCTGTTCAAGCCAAGGGACAGAAAGTTTCCTATACAGGGGTTTCGGACAAGGCGGTTCTAATGGTGTACTTTTTGTTTTGATCTGACTCCTTTTTTTAGGAACTATGGGTTTTTATATTTCTTAACATTGGACGTGATCGTCTCTTACTAGGTTGCTAGCTACCGCTGCAACCCGGATGACGCATGTATAGTTAGACAAGGTGACACATGATTCTGGACAGCTAAACAAAAAGGTATGGAACAAGAAACAGTAAAAATTATATTGATTGCAAAGGAAAACCTTGCATGACGAAATCTGCTGTTAGAAGACAAAGCGAAATTATAATTGAATGAACGAACATGTTAGTTTAGCGTGTGTGAGTGGTTAGAAGACAAATTAAAATCACAATGGTATGAAGGAACGCGTTAGTTTAGCGTGTTTAGGTCTGTGATTGATAAAACAGGAAGGAGGAATTAAATTTTAGGATCCATGACACTTGAAAAATTATACAAGATGGAAAATGACGTTATGCAAAAGTATACATGATCTTGAATGAATCCAAACAGCTAAAGTAAAACGCCTGGAAAAAAATCTGAGGCAATGATGCACGAAAATTAAGAAAAAAAAAGAGATCTGGAGCTAGAAGACATGTAAAAACAGGGGTCACAACGATTAAATCGAATCGTAAATGAAATATACGGTTAAAGAAGGAGAAAACAGTGAGAATCAAAACGATTCCCAGAAGAAAACAATTTTCTTGAAAATGGACGATTCTTTGATGCATTAACAGAAAGGAGGAATGGCGTTGAAGCTATAATTTCTTCATTCAATAGAAATTACTGATTTGACCCCTCGTGACTTAAATTTGCAGAATAACGCGATGATTAGGCTAATATATAACTAGAGACTCAAATGTATACAAGCCTGCCGCGTTCGGAGTGCTGGGGCCCTGGACGGAGCCCGGGCTCCTGGTCCTGATAATATTATACCAGAAACAATTTTCAGAACTTTAAGCCAACGACATTATTCATTGATTCTTAAGAACCAGAGGCTAAAACGCTGACTTGTGATGACACTAAAAATAAATTGGAACTTGAAATCACCACATTATAAGCTTCATACCTTCCTGCGGCGAAATACACGGAAAAGCACGTAAAGACAATAATTGTTTAACAAATGATTCTAATAGCTTCCAAAGGGGGCAACTACAAATAGCCTTCAAGATAGTCACTTGGGGGGGTATACAAAAAGCCACCAAGGTTTTTTAAGTTCTATTAGTTTAGAACTTGAGAATAGCACTAAAATCAGCTTTGCAGCCTTCTTTAGCATTTCTACCCTCATCTTGATGCTGAAACGAATTGTTAGAGTTAGATGAAGTATCTGAATCATTTAGTTTTATCTTTTGCAATAGAAAGTCAAAGCTGTAAGTATAGTGCTGTGTAGTAATAGCTGTAAAGCCCTTCCCCCTAAAACATGATAAAAACTCCCCCTCATTCCCTTTTGTCCTTTTTCCATCAATTCCAACCATTTCTTCCCATTTCCCGCAACAAAATCAAAACGTAAAAAAAGTAACTCCACCTGGAATGTGCAGATAACCCATTGCGTATAAAGCAGGCAGGCAACCGTTTAGAATGGACCCATTTAAATGCATCTTATACAAATTTTGATTAAAGATGCTTTTGTAGCTGTAGCTGCCTTTGCAGATGTATAATGTTCTTTTCTCTTATAAGAGGTTTTTATATCCAGAATCTCTAAAAGTTATGATGTAAACTGCACAAATATTTTTGGTGCCCTAGTAACAATTTAAATTTTTTGAATTGAGATCAATAGTAAAGAACTAATTACAGTTAATAATATTTGCAATATTAAGATAGTTTATAGTAAAGAACGAACTTTAGTCCATAGTAACTTTTTCTGCCATAGATTTAGCTGCTTTGTTTCTCCGTGGTTCGTCTTTTATATTCCAATGAGAAAAAGTCAAAGGCTTTTTTCCGGAGTTTTATAGTATTTTTTCTTCTTAATTTTTTCGTTATCATTATTTTATTATTGTTTATTTTATTTGTTTTAATTTTTCTTTGTCCTGCTCAATGTTACATTTGGGGAGAATTTTAAAGGGGTAGTTTTTCCAATGTAAATAATTTTTCCGCAGTGGGGAGGGGGGGCAGAGATTTTCAAGGGGAATATGCTGAACCTCCCTAGGAAATCATTCCTTCTCTTTTGGGTGATTTACCAGGGTCCCTGTCATAGCTTAAATGACCTCACCCAACATGTTAAATGATCTTTTTGTTTGTCAAGACATGGCATTAACTTCATTATTTGTCGAACGACTAGAAAATTTAGTGGGTTGGATATGCTCCGAAGTATGGGGAGCAGTCGGGGGAAAATATTCTCGGATCGTCTACTTTAAATATTTTCTGAGAGCACCCTCGCTTTTCATGATGTACGATACAATACGTAGAACAAAGACAAATAATTAAGAACAAGACAAAATCAAACAAGGGTGACTTTCAGCCACGGAATAAAACGATAAGACAAAGCGAATATTTAAGGTTGTTTTTTGGACGATGTTGTGTTTGGATTTGGTTTCCTCCTTTTCTTCAGGTTACTCGAAGGGTTATTGTCCTTACCCCAAGGGCAGGACGATTGGCTCCCTCTTTTATTACCGAAAGCTCCAGTGTCCCTCTGTGTATGTACCTGTGTTTGTTGATGTATTCCTGTTTTTGTTGCTGTATTTGATCCTGCGTTCTTTTTTTATGCTCCTTCCTTTGTTGCTTCACTTCTCAATCTCTTTATAGAACAAAGCCGTGTTTAACTACTGATTCCTCACTCATCAAACCAGATGCCAATCTTATTTCCCAGCCTTAACCGCAACAACACCGTGCTCGTGACATATCCAAAAAGTTAGTTTAATTTACTTATGTCGTCTACGATACAAGGAGGTGATCTTCGCTAAAGGTCTTCTATAGGCTGAATCAAATACCTGTTCCTAATCTACAAAACTGAGAAGTATAGGATGGGTGTATAATTTACTTTGGAACAGGGAGTATCTGCCCCACCCAAAAACCAGTTTCCCCCATCCCACTCCAGCTGAACTTAAGTGTGTTTGAAAATCTCATCTACACTAAGACAGGCCTACATAATTCAAGCATCCACAGAAATAAATTAGTTTCGTTAATATACCTTTGCCTTTATAGCATATTTTTCACTTGATCATTTTTTCTAGACTCGGAAAAATCGGCTCCAACTTTGCCCCCCCCCCTCTCCAGGAATTTGACGGAATTCTTCCCCTTGTAGAGGGTTCTGGTGATTCAAACACTTCTTAATGATTGATTTTAGTTGAAAGTTTGGTCGACACATCTTCTCCACTTCCCAAAACCACTTCCCAAAACCGATGTTTCCTCAAAACTATTTTAGCATCTTTTAGATAATAAGTGTGATCATGCAAAGTAACTCCCAACAGAAACTGGGGTAATGCCTCTTTAACCACTAGACTCTCTCTTATCATCATTCTTATAAAGCGTTTAAATCAAAATGCTTTTAAAATAATTAACTACTTCCAATTTTTTCAAAAATTATATTCATAATCTTCAGTTCTTAGAAAAATCAGATCAGTAAATACGTTGTGGCTGCGCAGTGGATGATGCCGATGGCTCTTGATCTAATGAACTGTGGTTCATTCCCGTCTGTCGCAAGGAAAAAATTCTTTCAGCGATTTTAATAATTAATTTTTCCCCATATTTTAGGCTAGGAGCCTTTAATACTAAAAGTTCATGGTTGTTTATTTCGTAGCCTTTCTCTTTACATTTGAGGCCTGAACCTTGATAAAGCTGGGTCTGGCCCCACTACAAAACAAAAAGGTAAATTAAATTTTTCTTTTTTTTTAGACTTTTGACTGAATTTTAAGATAGTAACAAGAGAAATATAGAGTCACCTGTTGTTTTCCGAATATTTCTTATATTTCGTAAAAAAAAATATATATATATCTATCGATACCCAAAGACAAAGCTAAATGGCAAAACCAAGCTAAAAAGCCTGACACGTGACGTAATGACAACAAGTTTAAAAGGGCCCAAAATATACCAATAGGTATGACGTCATACTGTCTGCTGTCATGACTAGCCTAAATTCTTAAGAATAAATTTTATGAGTCGTCCTCTAGGCAAATTTTAAATTTAAAATTAATGATTTCACAGCGTCAATGAATAGTAGTTTTGTTGAACAAGTTCGTCATAGTCTCTTTATTACAGAACTTTGGGTGGAAGGAAAGTGTCGTTATTGTTCATATGAGTTAAAATTTTGCGTGACTTATGATCTTCTACGCTATCGAAGCCATCACATTTTCTACAATAAGGTTCTTTGATACTTAAATGCATTGTATACATACTTCTAAATACTTTGAAGCATTGTATATAACTAGGAAAAGAGAAATATTACCATTAAAAGTCGCTGAAAACAAAGCTCGTGGTTGAATCCAGATCCCTCCCCCCAAGAAATGTTCCTGGCAAGACTAATGATGATCCACCTTGCCTTTTCCATCTCTGTGCCGGTAGACCTGTGAATGTAATATCTAATGCTACACAAGAAAAGATTGTCGCAACTGGGGGATCACTATTACGACCCCATCACCAAGGATAACGGTGTAGACCAGAAATATTCCTAGAGATCAAAAGGGATTGGATTTCAATTTTTGAGGCTTCTGTCTCCCCCCCCCTCTGCCTAGAAGATGATCGAACATTACTACTTCTTAATATTAGCTGACCTGCACTTACACGATATCGCACATAATTTTATGATATACAAAGAAAATTAGTTTAGTTAAATGTAGCATTAAAATAAATGTTGGGACCAGTTTTCTGCAGTAAGACTGCATCATCCTTATTCAAACTTAGTCTAGATAAAGGGAGATGTGAGATTAACTCCAAACACCCCCACCCCCACACAACTTCCTACATCTATCTGAAGGGTCAGGGAGGTTTCATCAATGTGAGTATTGAAGCGTGCTCTTTTGGGCATCTGGCACCCCCACCTAAACATTAAAACACCAAACCCTCCTATCTAACAGCTGACGTGCAATTATACGCTTTCTTTCGTTTTTTTTATTTGTCTTAATTTTTTCTGGCCGGTCAATTTTAAATTTGGTGAGAATTTTCCAAGGAGGAATTTTTCCGTGGGGGGGATTCACCTGGTGGAAGATATCGAAACCTTTATAAATTATTTTCTCTTTTTTGGAGGCTAGGGGGATTGTCATCCCTAGATTGCCTCTCTAGATTTTGACACACCTTTTTTGGCATTTTCTTTGACAAATTTCTTTGGCAGAGAAGAGAAGTGTTGAAAAAAATCCTATTGAAGATTTACTGGCAACTTCAAAAAAATTCTCCGTCTTTTAATGTGTATATTTCAGTTTCAATGTGTTTGAATAAAACATTTTGTCTTTTCAATAAACTATCTATTTTTAGAAGCTATACAATCCAGGGCCGTATCTAGGATTTCTTTTCGGGAGAGGGGGTAAAAATTTTATTTTTTAAAGCAATAAATTTTTATCACCTTGGAGGGAGGGGGTGCCCCAATGCTTAGCAGCGTCCCTGCATCCATAGGCCGATAATAGATTGAGAAGCCCAACCATAGTTTTAATCAGGTTTAATTTAGAAAAGAATCCCATTACAAGCCATTGTGATAGGCAGAGTAATGAAGATTTGTAGAATTTTTAAAACTTCAGAATATGCTATCAAGATTGCCTTCACTAAATTGTGAAGTTCTAAGAGATCTTTTGGCCTATTGCCTAAAGAGTCGATATATCTTCTCACAATATCTGTTTGCATGGCAAACAAGGGTGTGTCAATGCAAACTTCTTTATAATGCGCTGCCACACTAGCTAGTCAGCTCGTATTGAAAAAGTGCGGCGGATCAAGATCTAATGCAGATCTTCCTGCCTTTTGAAAGCATCTATAGTTGATTCTTTCTCTTCAGCATGGTCAGTTTTTTTCCCAAAGTCGACACGGTTACAAAATCAGGTAAGCTGGAAGCTTACTTACTGTGCATAGCTTCGGTCTTTTTCATGAGGAACCAGAATTCTGAAAATTTTGCAAAAGTTCTTCAGTGAGGCCACACTCACGAGAAAATTCTTTTGCTTTATGAAACATTACATCAAAAGCTTTTCAGTTGATTGTCAAAAATTTGATCTCGCGTAGCTGCAGTAAAGACCAGCAGCTCTAGAGAAAAACTAGGTTCTACCACCGGTAGTTGCTCAAACAAAGATATTGTGGCAAAAAACAATTCTACTAGATGGAGTGTATATATAAATTCCAATGTCTAAAGACTGGTTGTGAGTCTGTGGTCTAAGCCCACGTCTGAATAATGTTTTGGTAATTGATGAAACAGTCAAGACACAGTTGTATCTATTCAGTACTTTGTTCACCGATATATATATATATATATATCAGTATACCAATCTTGTAGTAGATGATTTCTCCAACTGAGGAACAGTTATGCCAGTGGCTTTCTGAGAATTAACAAACAGTTGGTAGTGTATATTGCTATTCATGATGAAACAAATACAGCTCTTGAAGAATGGAGAAGAAAGATGCCTTTCGTCTCAAGTTCTAAATACAATCACCCAATACAAGGTTGATTCTATGAGCACGGCGGTGAATGTAAATTGCATGCGGTGCGACTGCTTTAACACCAGCTTGCATACCTGAATGTGGTTGCTCATGACACTGGCTTGATATATTCATGGAACAATTGAAAAATCAACAAACCCCCCCCCCCCTTCTGGATGTCAAACAGTAAATTTAACACCCCCCCAGCCAAATTTCCTTAAATTGACACCAATTGGTAGATCTCTTATTTGTTTTTTTTTTCATGTTTTTCTTGCCTTTTTGTTATAAGTTGGTTCAAAACCAAGTCCCCCCCCCATTGATAAGGCCTTTCAATTGTGAAGTAGAAATACTGATCTTTGATTGTTAGTACAATTTAGTTTTAACTGTACTATTAACAAATCTTGTGCTTTTTCTATAATCTGATTTTGTTATAATCTTGGGTATGTTAAGATTAGGTACTGTCCTTCATGATTTTTATCGATTCTTTTAATTGTCCTTTTATATAATATACTTTTTTCTTATCTTCCTGAAATCATAACAAAATAACTGGTCTGAAATTCTCACTTTGATTGTCTCAAAATTCAAGAAGCTAACTTTCAAGACCATTCAGAACAGATTCAGAACGATTCAAGACACACTCAAAGAAATAAAGAGTACATAATACGTATATATAGAGGGGATCACTGCCCCGGAATCGCGTAACCGACATATATAATTTTGCTATAGATCCTGGGTCGCCTTGTTTTATTGTGATGAAATTCGGGCACTGTGGCTTTTACAACAAGACAATAAAAATGTGTCATGAAATATGAAATAGGAATAATAAATAAATATGTTCGGGAATGAGGCTCACAATAGATTGCTGTGAAGTACAGCTCTATTAGAGATGGACTTTTTTTAATTGAAAACACATTTTTTTCTAACTTCAGATCAAATCAATATAATTGTGACTACTGATTTGGGGCCCCTCCTAAAATCAGGGGGGTATAGCCCCAGCCAGCCCCTCCCAACTGACACCCCTGGCTATGGCATCCCAGTCTAATCATATCATAGTCCAGCAAATCAATTATTTTTTTTTTTTATAAAATCCTGACTTTTTCTCTGAAGATGTCCCTTTCACTTGGTTGCGTGGATTAGTGGTTCGAGGGGGCAAAGGGGGCACAATAAACTTTAAAAAACGCAATAAAAATGTGTTCATATGCATTTTTATTACGTTTTTACGACTAAAAAACATTTTGGAAATGTCGGGGGGGGTTCAAATTCCCTCACCCGGAATGGGGGAGGATTCACTAGGGGGGATATGCCAGAGCCCTATAAATGATTTTCTCTATCTTAGGGGGCTAGGGGGATGGTCTTCCCTAAATCCCCCCTACCTAGATTTTGAACACACATTTTTTGTATTTTCTTTGACAAATATTAGTTTGCATTTTAGCAAAAATGCAACAGTCTCTTGAAGAGGTAACAGTTCCACCCGAGTAACTTCACTATCAGAATCGGTCGGATTTTTTATACTCACAAGAGAGCTTGTTTTTTTTATGCCTAGAGAGCTTGTCCTTTTTTTAAGTAAAAAAGGAACATGGCCTCAATGTAATTTTGTCCCCATGCCGCTTCATATACAAGGATTTGTCACAGAAAGTTCGAATGGGGGTCTCAACCGAATGGAAATCGGAAGTTTTAATCCCATTTTAAGTGTCTCCAAGGATGACATGACCTCCACCAAAGCCCTAGGAAAAGAACTGTAAGTTATCAAAGTTGACCATTGTTTACGTCTAGGTATTATTACTTGGGAAAGGGATAATCCTGGAAGTCCAGAAAAGCTGAGCAGAAAATGGTATTAAGGTGAACTTTCGGAGAATACTGAGGAGCTGTTGAACTAAATCAAA
The DNA here is from genome assembly GCA_027921565.1 of Artemia sinica. Classification (NCBI taxonomy): domain Eukaryota; kingdom Metazoa; phylum Arthropoda; class Branchiopoda; order Anostraca; family Artemiidae; genus Artemia; species Artemia sinica. The sequence continues at coordinate 46,333 of JAPEVW010000595.1, read as the reverse complement.
AGATGGTATTTGCATGCAGATTTTCAAAAGCGTGGATTTGTAATATCTCAGGATAACTAAGGTTTTAAGTTGAAAATTTAAGCCGTATTGGAGGGGATATAAAAAAAAACTGAAGGTATTAGTTTGAAACTAACACATTTATCCTTCAGATAAATACAGAATTAGTTCTAAGGGAGGAGGAGGAGATTGAAATTGATATATAATCCCTCTTGATTTTTGGGAATATTTCTGGTCTATGGTGTTTATTATGAAAGTAAGAGTACCCAACACAAACAACAATAAAAGCAAGAGAACTCCCTCCATAACAAATTTTTACATCTTAGCTTCTTAGCCCCTCCCCACTAGAGTTAATTTATGGATAAGCCCACTTATTTTACTGACTTGATACGGCACAAAGGTGATAGCTGATAGTAAAATAAACGAGGCCTGATGACTCCACTAAATACAAGAGCAAGACCATACATATTTACACTATATTTACGACCAGCTTACATCATTGTTTCTTAAAATGAAATACATATTCACCTTGTACCAGCGTAGTGGAACGAAGCCGCGACATCATAAACGGAGTTCCTGGTTCAATCCAGCGCGGTGCAAGGAAAGAGCTGGATATAAACAAAACAATAATTAATTTTTTATTGGCGGATCTTGCAGGGTGGGATCAAGGATTTTTAATTTTTTTTTAGGGAGCGAAAAATAGGTTGATCCGATCAAGTTGCGTTAGGAGCAAGTTTAATTAACGCAACTGCGTTAATGAAGTAAATTAACACTACTTAGACTACGTTAGGGGGGCGCCCGTTGTGCCCCCTGGATGAAGCCTCTTATTTGTTGTAGTTTCTATTCAATTTAAGCTTGGCTTTATATTTTTTCTTAATTCTTTCGTTTTGTTTTCTTTCATTCATTTGAAGAAATTTAAGTTTGATTTGTTGTATGACAGTAATAATCATTCTATATATTCTAATTACACATGAAAAATACATTGGATTGCACAAGAAAACCCACGTCTGATGGCACTACAGTTATCAAATGCACATTGCAAAAAAAAGTTTGGCAAGGTATAATGTGGTCTAAACATGTTTTGAGAGTATGATCGAAATTTATATAAACTCACGCAGACTGGTTTTTTTTAAAAAGCTGGCACGATACTAAAGTAGTCCAACATGTTTTGGGAGTATGCACGAAATTATGTAACTCAACCAAGAGTGTTTTTTCGAGCCAAAATCTATTTTTTTTATTCGTAATTGAGACTTTGTATAAAATGTTCATGCATTACGGATTTAATTTTCATTATGTTTTAACATATCGTAGAAAGTACATTGATGTTATTAACTTTGAAACAATGGATACTTCAATTGTCAACGTGAGTATAGCTTACTGAATTTCTTAATTTATTTCCATAAAAATCATTTTACCAGTTAAATTCAAATTTCAGGGGGACTTAGCCCCCTCCCCGCTCCATCAATACAAACCCTAAAATATGATGAGTAAACTCGCTAGAAAACACAAAGTACGCTTTTTTCTATTATGTAAACACAAACCCTTCCTCCACTGCTCTGCTTACAAGCTTAATTCCTGTAGTTTTAGTTATTTCGTTCAAAAAAATGTCCCTTTTCTCAATTATCAAAAATCTTTTTCCGGTCTAAAACCACATGTGTTTATAATTACAGAGAGTCCCTTTTGAAGCCAGAGTTCAACGTGTCTTATCTGAGTATGAAAACAAAAGGTGATGATTAAGACAGGGTTTGTGTATTCTCGCCAAAACTTAGAATTTTATATAAAACCAAATCGTATTCAAATATTTCTTGGGGAGAAATTTTAAATTTTGTATTAATTTGGATTTTAGCTCACATTTAACAAACTACCCCCAAATTCAAAATTTCCAAAATTTTACTTTAGAACCTTTTTTAAATATTTCTAAAGTGCTAATAGATATAGCGTTGCAAATATCAGAATCGACTTTAGGGATAATTTAGATTATGGGGGGATGTTTTTGAAAATCCCCCTTCCCCCCAAACTCAATATTTTCAAAAATTTTACTTTAGAACCTTTTTTATATATTTCTAAAGTGCTAATAGATATAGCGTTACAATATCAGAATCGCCTTTAGGGGAAATTTATATTATGGGGGATGTTTTTGAAATCCCCCTTCCCCCCAAACTCAAAATTTTCAAAAATTTTACTTTAGAACCTTTTTTAAATATTTCTAAAGTGCTAATAGATGTAGCGTTAGAAATATCAAAATCGACTTTAGGGGATAATTTATATTATGGGGGGTGTTTTTCAAATCCCCCTTCCCCCCAAACTCAAAATTTCCAAAATTCTACTTTAGAACCTTTTTTAAATGTTTCTAAAGTGCTAATAGATATAGCGTTACAAATATCAGAATCGACTTTAGGGGATAATTTTTATTATGACAGGATGTTTTTGAAATCCCCCTTCCCCCCAAACTCAAAATTTTCAAAAATTTTACTTTAGAACCTTTTTTAAATATTTCTAAAGTGCTAATAGATATAGCGTTACAAATATCAGAATCGACTTTAGGGGATAATTTATTTTATGGGGGGATGTTTTTGAAATCCCCCTTCCCCCCAAACTCAAAATTTTCAAAAATTTTACTTTAGAACCCTTTTTAAATATTTCTAAAGTGCTAATAGATAAAGTGTTACAAACATCAGAATCAACTTTAGAGGGCAATTTATCTGTGAAAGAGAGGTTTATTATTTCCATACTAAATTTTTCTTCTTTTTTTTAAGGATGAGGGTTTCCTACAATTACTCCCACTCCATAAAAGAGACCAAGATGGAATGGTACCACATCGATGCAAGCTGCACGGCCATCCATTACAAGTTCTCTGGACCAACCAGGACCCTCTCATGCCAGTGTCAGCTCTGCACAGACCACTATGCAACTGGTAGAAATTCAAGAGGGATGGATGCTTTCTCATAATGCATCGGTCTTGTCTACTCAAGATCGGGAGGGGACCACCCTTCATGCTTTGCCAGGGGCTTCAGGCATACAAGTGCAGTCTGAATTTGTAAATGTATGTATTTTAGCTCTAACTTATACGTGATTATTTACTTAAAAAATGCTAGGAGGAATTGAGTTTTGTGGATGGCATGGAAAATGGTACGTGTTAAATATTCGAGTAAACATACGAGTAGAAAAATGCTTCACTATAAATAAGGCTCTTGTTCTTACTGAACTTTCTGGGGTAGTGGGCGGGGGTAACTATTTAGTTTAAAAAATTAGTTTACGACTAGAAAAATGCTTCACTATAGATAAGGCTATTGTGTTTTTCTGAACTTTCTGAGGGAGGTGGGCGGGTGGTAACAATTTAGTTTAAAAAATTAGTTTACGACTAGAAAATGCTTCACTACAGATAAGGCTATTGTGTTTTTCTGAACTTTCTGTGGGAGATGGGGGGTAAGTATTTAGTTTAAATAATTCTAGAAGGAATTGAGTTTCGTGGGGGCTGGTGTGGAAAATGGTACGTGTTAAATATTCAGGTAAATAAACGAGTAGAAAAATGCTTCACTATAGATAAGGCTATTGTGTTTTTCTGAACTTTCTGTGGATGCGGGGTAAGTATTTAGTTTAAATATTCTAGGACGAATTGAGTTTTGTGGGGGCTGTGTGGAAAAATGGTACTTATTAAATATTCGGGTATAAACACGACTCTAGAAATGAACATGATTTTTCAACTTTATGAAATAACGCTTATTTCTACATAGAAAATAAACCTTTTTTCTATAGATTAATGAAATAGCACCGCCATTGGATCATGAAACATCAACATTTACTGGACCTGAACCAATTCTAGCGCCACCAATGGAGTTTAGAGACGAACCTTCATTAATTCTAGACAATATGGAGTGGCATAGGGGTTTTCTTACGATTGTTTGGGGACATGGCCAGCTAGACGATTTAAACTTGTGACATTGACATGGATGGAGGATCCGGATATGGGACAGATAGTATTTATGCGTGAGCCTTTAGGGGAGGTTACTAGTGCATCTGAAACCCGGGTCCTCATAAGAGAATCCCAGCACAAGCGCCAATACAGGCTGGCGCGATCAGCTGTCCCCAAACCCCTTGGGAATACGTAATATACAGGCCCTAGGGGACTATCAGGTCCCCCTCCAACCATTGCAAATTGAACAGACTGGGGGTGGTGCTTATTGACAATGCATATGTCACCCCCACCAGTCCGGCTTAATTGGATATACCTAGTGCTAGTAATAGTAGTAGTAGTAATACAGCAAACAACAACCAAACACAAGTATTCCTCCCCTCTCCAGATTTTTTTCTTTCCAACTCTTGCCTTGACACCAGACCAAGCAAAGGGCTACAGCGCCTCGGGTGACCCCTTAACACGCTCTAGTGTCGGGGGATATAATAACAGATTCCTCGGCCACATTACATCATTTATATACTAATTAGATAGTCGAGCCATTCTTTACACAACAGATGGGGGTGTGGCGGGGCAGTTTCGCTAGGCACGTTAGGGTGCGGGCTTGGTGGGTGGTCCGGTCAGTGGGGTGGTGTGGGGTCAGGGTCGGGCGAGTGGTGGGGGGTGGGGTCGGTGGGTCGGTGGGGGTGGTGTGGTTCTGGCTTCCCACCCAAGAGGAGGGTGGCGGTCTGTGGTCGGAGAGTGCGTTGAGGTGGTCTGTGGGGTGGTGTGTTCGGTAGGGGTGGTCCGGCGCGAGGGGGTGGTTGGGAGGCTCGGTAGTGTGTGGGTGTGCGGAGTTGTCAGGGGGCGTGGACGGTTGGGGGTCGGTTCCCCCGGTGGTTTGGTTGGGGGGGGTGGTGGGGGGTGGGGGGTCGGGGGGTGGTCGGTGGGGGGTGGTTTGGTTGGGGGTCGGGATGTGGTCGGGTCCGGGGGGTGGAGTGCGGTGGCGGGTGGGAGTGGGGTGGGTGGGGTTGGGGGGGGGGCCGTGGGTGGGCTGCGCTATCGGGCCCGATCGAGGTGAGTTGGGTGGGGCGGTGGGTCTGGGGTCAGTTGGGTGGTAGGTGGGGTGGGCGGGTCAGTTTAAAAGCATCAATAGCACTAAAATATTTTTTTAAATGAAAATGCGAGCGAGCTGTATTCAAAATACTTGCACACAGAGATGTTGGCAATTCACCCGCATTTATCAAATTATGGGGAGCGTTTTTCTAAATTGGGCTAAAAGTATTCAAAGTAAGTGGGAAAATTATAACGAGGGGGACGTAGTGGATCGGTGGTTTTATATTGAAAGTTTAAATGTTAATATTTGTATATTTAAAAAGGATTTTATTGTAAGAGGTGGGCATGGGGAGAGGGCTATAGTTTAAAATATCATTCAGATTTAGAGGGGTGTAAGGGGATACAACGAATCTGTTTCGATACGAGGTTACAGTGTTTCAATTATGCATTTTTAATTGCTGCATACAGACCTCTTCAAATAGATGCATCTAAGAAAAAGTCGGATGAAATGTCAGTTAATGGTAGGGAGGGTTCAAAGTTCCCCAAAGTAGATTTTAATTGTTTTAAATGGTAAATTCCCGTGACACTAAAAGAAATAGATATTTTCGAGCGGGCATAATGCCACATTTAAAGATGTTGTCACGGTGTGTACAGTATGAAACCGAATTTGAGGAGGGCCAGCGTTCCGATAAGAAGGGGGTATTATTTCCAGTGCGGGCTCCTTCAATTGAATCAGTGGAACATTGGGTGTGGCTTCGATACAACCCACCCACAGACCCTGATTCAATTGGTCATTTCAATTCCAATTACGGATATTAGTAGGGTTCTAAGTGAGGGTAAGAAATGTGAGGGTGTACGTTATTACTGTCCAACATGCCTCTCAAGATTTTGGACTGATTTCAAGTTAAAGTATCACATAAAACACTGTAAACGTCATGGATACCAGGCTGTGGATACGGTAATCGGAGATAGAGCGATCTTACGTTTTAAAAATCTCCAAAACACGCTCCTGCAGAGCAATAAGATCGCTTTAGACTGCGAAGCGAAACTGACAGACGTGTGCGATCCGTCAAATGCAAATCGTGTTAAAATAAATGAAGCCATAGAGGTCTCTTACGCTCATGCGCAACGAGATTCCAATAATACCATGCAAGTGCTGGATGCAGTTGAGATGTTGGGTGATGGTGAAGACTGCATGCGCTCGGCATTGGTCAGTCTAATCAAAACAGCGAACGGTGCAATTTCGCGCCTTCGTTACACAAACTATCCTATACTCCTATCACCAGATGACATAACGGCCATTAAAAATCGTAAAATGTGTTGGGTTTGCAAGAAGGAATTTGATGATGGTGTTGGGAATGGGGGGAGGCGGAAGGTGATCGACCATGATCATTTGTGGCAGGAAATTACATCGGGGGGGAGTAACTTTAGGGGGGTAGCACATCAGTCATGCAATTTAAACGTTAGACAACAATATTTCGCACCTGTTTTTATACACAATTCCAATTACGACTTAAAGTTTGTTCTACCGGCGTTGGCCCGCATTGCCAAGGGTGGAGTTGTAGATGAAGCATGGATAGATGGTTCTTTTTCATATAATATCATACCCAAATCATCGGAGAAGCTACTGCTGCTAGAATTCAGGTGGAAAACAGTTGACAAGGGTAACACGTGCCTGAATAAAATCCGTTTTTTAGACTCTTTCAGCTTCTTCCCCACATTCTTTAAGTCAATTGATTCATGTACAGAAAAGTAACAATTTTGATAGCTTCCCCCTCCTCAAACAGCGCTTCACCGATGATGAAATGTATGATTTATTAACGTGTAAGGGTGTATATTCATATGACTATTACAACTCTGGCTCGAGGCTAGATGAGGTATCACTACCGCCCATTGAAGCTTTTTAAAATTCTCTTACTGAGAGTGAGTGCACCACTAGCGACTACGAATTTGCTAAGAAGGTTTTGGCAAAGGGTGGATGTAAAAATGGGTGGGATTATTGTAAAATATACTTGACCAGTGACGTACTCACTCTTCTGGACATTCTGTGCAAAAATACGGATAAAATCTATGAGGAATTTGGGTTGGATTTAGGTTATTATTTTTCCACTCCTCATTTGGTGATGGACTTGATACTTAAATTAGCAAAGAAGAAATAGTTCTGATCACCGATGTGGATCAGCATCTGTTTGTAGAGAGATCAATGAGGGGTGGGTATGTTTTTCACGGGGATCGTATCATGAAAACTGATCCGACCGGACGGCACACCGTAGAAAAGTCGGACGCAGTTTTTTTTATATGAATTCTCTTTACCCATCGGCAATGTCTCACTACTGTTTGCCGTGTGGCAATTATAAATGGCTTGCAAATCCGTGTGCTTCGAATTTCCCCAAAATTGCCAGTGTTGAGGAGAATGGGGCACAGGGATGGTTTTTTGAAATTGACGGTGAAATACCAATGAAATCCATGACTCGGTAAAAGACTTTGTTTTCCGTACATAAATAGACCGGTGGGTAGGGACTCTCTGAGCCCCTACAATTTATCTTTAGTAGAGGATGGGAGTATGCACTGGGTACCTTCAAAACAAAAACTAATTGCCGACCTGAACCCGAAACAGAATATCGTTGTTCATCACGTGCTATTGAAATGGATGGTGTCCAATGGTTTCAAGGTCACAAAGATTCATAGAGACCCTCCAATTTGATCAAAAGCCTTACATGAAAACGTTTATTGACACCTTTGTCAGTAGGCGTTCACAAGCGAAAACGAAAGTTGAAAAAGAAGTCTATAAACTCATTTTGAACTCAGCTTTCGGTAGAATGTGCGAGAGCGTACGAAACAGAAGTCGATTTGACATTTTAACCAACCCCAAAGATTGTGCTCGAATCATTGCGGATCCAAACTTCACATCGTTCACAATCATAGACTCTGATATGGTGCTCCTACACCGTAAGAAAAGAAACATTGTTTTAAATAAAAATATTGCAGGGCGGGAGTGCAATAACTGAAATATCCAAGAAACTCATGTTGTCATTTTATTATAATGTATGCAAGCTACAGTGGCTGATTGAGGGACAAGTTCAATTGTATTACGGGGACACTGATTCACTCCTGTTAAAAGTCAAAACTGAAAATCTATTGAATGATTTGGAAAATGGTGAATACATTAGCTCACGAATGGACTACACTAATTGGGACGAATCCCTCTACCCAGAGCTAGTGAAACGCCAGGCCCCAAATCAATTGTTATTGCTAAAATCTGAAACGGGTAGTGATCTGATATCCAGTGGTGTGTTTCCTGGTCCGAAAGTATACTGTGTGGAAACGCACAACAAGGATATCAAACAAGTTTGCAAGGGGGTACCTACACACTTTGTAAAAAATAATTTCGACATGAGTGTGTATAGAAACTGTGTGGAACGATAGTTTAGTGCCAAGAGCGAAAGTCATGGCGATTCGCTCTTTACAATTTAAAAACTACACAGTTAGAGTTGAGAAACACGCCATGTCGGCCATATCGGACAAAGTCTATGTACTTGAGGATGGTGTGAAGGTACTACCACACGGTCATTATTTAATTTCAGACCGAGCTGAATGTATAGAGTACAGAAAACAACTCGGTCTAGAAAAATTAACTTAAATTCATTTAAAAAAAAGTATAAATTGGGTGGGAGGGTTTTTTGGGTAATGGGGTGTTTCTTAAATTCTTTTTTCTTTATCACAAACAATTTTCAATGTGTGTGTGTGTATGTGTGTGCAAGGCAGATCAATTTCCACTATTTAATGCCCCCGTCCCGGGCCCGCCGCAGCGGGCCCCCACTTCCCGGCCCCGCGGCGCTTCCCGCGGCACTTCCCGGCCCGCCGCAGCGGGCCTCGCTCCCGGCCGCCGCAGCAGCCGCCACCCCCGGGGGGGGGGATCCCATATTAAAATGCTGTAAATAAAAATGATATTATTTCAAGTGCATTATTCTAATAAATGTTGTATTTTTTCTATAAATAAATAAAAAAAAAAGTGTATTTATTTAAGTGTTTTTTTTTCTAGTGCCTATGTAAATGTTGTATTTTTTTTAAATAAATTAAAAAAAAGTGTATTTTTTCATGTTTAATGTGCTTTTTTCAATGTAGTATTTTTTAAGTGTTGTTACTTTTTTATGCGTATAATAAAAGAAAATATGATTCTTTATTCGTCTTCTTCTTCTCATTATTCTTGAACGGAGTAGTAATAGGGAAATTATTTAGTCATTAGACAGCCATAGTCTACAGTTAGTTGTCTAGGTGAACTGTTGAAGGGAACATGTATCAATTTAAAACACCATTCAGATCGTTTCTGTATGGGCCGTCAATGTCAGGCAAAACAACACTCTTAACTAAAATAATTAAAAATTGCGATAAAATGTTTGTGGAAAAGCCGAAAAAAAATCTACTATTGTTACAGTATTTGGCAGGAGTCATACGATAAAATAAAAGCAATTGCCACGACGGGATTGGTGCAGATACAATTCATACAGGGACTTGATGTTTTCAGCATTATTGAACCAAACTCTTGGCTGATTATTGACGATCTGGCTGAATCTATTGAACAATGGTCCCAGGAAATGCTACAACTGTTCACTGTTCGCTCTCATCATGAACAGATTTCCGTTACTCTGGTTCTACACAATCTCTTTCATCAGAGCAAATGTATGCGAACACTTGCATTGAACTGCACCTACTATATCATCTACAGAGTTGTTCGTGATTCTAGCTCGCTAATAACTCTCAATAAACAAATCTATCCAGGCGCCCCCAAATTTCTGCTCTCAGCATACAATCAGGCAACTAATAAACCCTACGGCTATATCCTATTGGATCTTAATCAAAATACACCCGAGGATCTGCGTGTAGTCACAGATATTTTCGACAATGAAATTACAGTATATCTCCCCGTGAACACTAAAAAGACCTATTAGTTGCTATCATGACACTGAAGAAAACTACATGAAAATAGACATCTGTTTTCAGTTCTAAGCACTTCAAAACCCTCGCTTAGGAAAGCCATACTCAAACATGGTATTGACAATGATTTCATTAATCTAATATCTGAACTTTGCTTAAATTTGACCGAGGGCTAATGTTCAACTGCCAGAAGTAGTTAAGCAACAGGCAAAGCAACATCGTTCCATTGTACGTACATTGGCCTCTAAAAAGAAAGGAAAGAATTTTAAAAAGAAACGACTTCTTCAGGCGGGCGGTAGCTTTTTCACACTTTTACTGCCAATAATTGCAGGACTTGTAAACAGTTTTCTCTAGAGAGAATGGCAAAACCCTATAAATTGACTCCAATAGAACTCGCTCTCTCACCCGTGGAACACTTTGAGAACAATCTGAGTAAATTCCTTGACAATGAGAATATTGAGGATGATAAAAAACTGCTTTTACTTCAAGATGCACTTCGCCGAGTGGACAAACATAAGCCCTATCGGACGAAGGCCCAATGGTATTGATCACAAAAAAGAATCATCTCCTCAGGATTCTGCTGCTGGAACACAATTAAAGAAGGAGGAATTGGATTCAATTGTATTGAAAATTGGAAATCTAATGCCCCACTCATATCGTGAACAAAGTAAACGACTCCTAACCTATCTCATGGAAAGTGGTCAAGATCAAATTCAAGTGTGAGAGCAATGGGAAAGGGATTATAATTCAGGGCAAGAGCTATAATCTACTTGATTTAATCTATGATATGGTTACAAATCGTAAAGGACTATTATCATTTGACGCTCATCTATACAACTTTCTAAATACATTAAACTTCCCCAAAAGTCTTATTAGCAATAGACAAATTCTAAAAAAATTAAATGAACATGCATCATCATCATCATTAACAACACCATTAAAATATGAACATGAAGAAGAAGAAGAAGAAGATTTTAAATCAATCTTGGAAAATACTAGCACACCTAGTGGAAACTTGACAATGGTGGCGAGGAAAAAGCGAAAACGTATCATGTCACCATCACCATCCACAACTAGTATACAAAAGGGTAGCGGGCGTTACACAACGTGTTTACGTTCAAAATGGTTGAAGTTCTGAAAGGTGTTTATGAAAATATTGGTGAAGCGGGGAGTTTAAGTTCACCCACCACTCTTTCCAAAGTCACTGGTGTTCACACTAAAAGTGTACAAGACTATTTACAAAATGAATCAAGTTACACTCTGCATAGAAATCATAGACTTCGTGCTAATCAATATCGAAAAACTAAAGCCTTTTACCCATTGCATATAATGCAAGCAGATATCCTGACTCTAGATGAGATTCAACGACGTCACAATACACCGTACAAGTACATTCTACTTGCAATCAGTGTTTTATAGTCGTTATGCATATGCAATTCCATTGCGATCAAAGAGAGGCGTTGAAGTTGCTCAGGCCAATTGAAAGTATTCTCGAAAGGATTCATATAAAAAAATTCAAACGGATCGCGGTAGTGAATTTGTTAATCCCCATGTTGCAAAAGTACTAGTGAAATATAGTACACTGCTCTATCATAGTCATAGTCCTATAAAGGCTGCATTGGCCGAACGATTGATAAGAACTATTCGACTTTTAATTTCAAGATATTGTACATTGAAAAATACACCGGCTTTTATTCATGATTTAGATAAAATCATGTTGATTTATAATCAACGACCTCATCGATCATTGTCCAACTCTACCCAACGGAAGTTCATCATTCTGATCATGATACAATTGACACCTTTCTTAAACAATATTCCAATGAAACGATTGTCAAGAAGAAAAATAAATTCAATGTTGGTGATACTGTTCGAATTAATAGAACAAACTAATGTTTTTGAAAAGGGGAATTACTTGTGGTCCACAGAACTTTTTAAAGTGGCAAAAATCCTAGACACTAAACCCATAACTTATCGCCTGCGTGATACCAAAGATGAAGAGATTCTCGGCGGCTTTTATGACTATGAACTACAAAAAGTTAAAAAATAATAGTGAAATCTATCAAATTGAAAAGATATTAAAGACACGTACTCGCAGGGGTAAGAAAACAGTTACTTGTTCGGTGGCTAGGATACAACTCTGATTTTGATTCTTGGATCGGTGTTGAAGATATTGACAATGCTCAATGATTTCTATGTAACTTTTATGTCCAATGTTTCCGATCCTCTCTACAACGACTTGAATACGACAAGTGATTTTTGGACAAAAACTCTCCCCGCCATCAAATTTGACGGTGCGTATGAAGTGGCTCTTGTCGACTGTATTCTCAAAAATACCTATGACATCCTGAGAAAGGATCGTGTGTATGATATAAAAGTTATACCATTCGATTGGACACTCTTTGCGACTATGAATGGGTTGAAGCACTTAAATCTAGCGAATATCCACATGCCAAATTGAAATATATTGAATACGATAATATGACAGATTTGTGTCGTATAATCAATAGAAAAATCTCATATCGTAGGAATGGTAAATTCCATTTTAATTATTCATTGGAACACGATAGGATTTACATTACCTCACCTGTTGACACTGAAATAATTATTCTCAATGATAATCTGAGAGACGTTCTTGGCTTTAAACAGAATACGATCAATGGGGAAAATGCTGGCACCGTTTACGGGATGGATCAAGTTATTTTTGCTGATTATCCACCTGGTTTCGCCTCGGACTCTTGCATATTTCTCTATGCATCCTTTGTGGAAACATCGAGAGTCGGTAATTAAAATGTCCCCTCCTACGTGTTCTTGAACGAAAAACAACTCATGAACTTGTTCATCACTATAATATAAAGCATCTTCAGTATGTTCCTGTAAACACTTCGTATTTGGAACTCTGTCAGTTAACACTAAGAAGTGAATTGGGTGATCCTCTAGCAATAACAAAAGGCTTAGCAGTGATTACATGTCATTTTCGACCCATTGTTGGCGAGAGCACAATCACCTAAAATGAACAATAGGAGAATTCCATTTGTCTGTCCCAATATCGATTGCTATGTTGGTGCTTTGAGTCCACGTCAAATAGGCAATGGATTGGACTACTACAAGGGGCGTACTACAATGTCTGGCTATGGTCTTGGTAGCTGGTTTGCTAGGCTATTTCGTTCTGCACTACCCCTTGCCAGAAAATATCTTGTACCTGCTGCATCAAATTTTGCTGCCTCAACACTACAGGACTGGGGGTCGGGCAAGAATTTCAAGGAGAGTGTTAAGGAAAATATTAGATCTTCAGCAAGAGCCGTTGGTGAGCAATTAAAATCTCGGCAAAATGGGGAGGGATTGAAAAGGATGCGTGCACGTCATCCACTCATCAGTCTCAACCCAGGCGGGAAGCGAAGGACATCAACAAGGACTTTGAGGATAAAACAAGGAAGACCAATAAGCAGCAAGAAGAAGAAAAGAAAAGATTGTTAGATCAAGAAGGACTTCTTCTCTTAGATGACTTATCTCCCCACAAGGAATCATATCCATCAATTAGTTCCTCATTGAATCTATTCAATGCTGAAAATGTTGATGTCAGTGTCAAGTATGGCTACTATGAACAATTTCACCCCAACAACCCCTCTCGGAAAATATACACTTTCAAATATTTTCCAATGAAGACTATTTCATTGATTTGTCATCAACATTTATTGATTTAAATGTTGCGGTGAAGAAAAAGTCAGATAATACAACTCCAAACGCTGGCGATGGTCTCTTCTATGAAAACTGTATTCTACACAATCTGTTCAAACAAATTAATGTATTTATTAATGGAACATTGGTGAGCACTAGCAATAATTTATCCAACTATGCAAGCTACATACAATTTATGATGATGACACCAAAGGCATACAAGGAGTTGAGAGGACAATCATTGGGCTATGAATATCGATCAGGTGTTGATACTGAGGCGAGTTGACTACTGCAGTGACCCAGGAGTATCATCTGGTTGGAAAATTAAATCATGAGATATTCAATATATCCCAATGGCTACCCCCCAATGTCAAGATTGACATAAAGTTACAGCTGGCCCCATCGAATTGCATTTGAGAAAAACACTTCCTGCAGCACCCGATGCAAATGTTATTATCACATCGGCAATTCTCCACGTCCGAAAAAACAGGTTATGAGCTCTGTTGCATTGGCAGTGGAAAAGCTAAGAGCCAATGGCATCAACATTAAACTTCTTGTCCCCTATACGATCACCAATCAACGTCACATTGCCACCGGCTCTCGTAGCTATAGCGATTCATCATTTATCAATGGAGAAATCCCATCAAAATGGCTTTGGCCTTTGTGAAGAGTGGCAGTGCGTCGTTGGATCCTGGACTGAATCCCCCATGATTTTAATTTTTTTGGTCTATCTAGTCTTGTGTGCAAAGTGAATGGTATTCCACTGTACACTCTATCTTTTGACAAAAAAATCCTATAGAACTCTGTACGAGTTGACCATGCAATCCCTAGATCATGACTCTCAACTATTTGAAAATGGAATAACCGATTCAATGTATTCAAAAAATCATGGGTTAATTGTTTTGGACTTGTCGAGGACTCAGGATATGAGCATAGTACGAACAGGGAATGTACGTTTAGAGTGTACATTTGCCGATGCTTTGACTGAGAGTATCGCGCTAATATCATTGAGTCAATTTGAAACCTATTGGGAAATCACACCCGACGGCAGTGTTCTACTAGACCTAGCACCATGAACACAAACCAAATAATCAACGTATTTAGTATGGATCCATACATGTCCCAGTACAAGTCCTATTGCATACCATCGGACTTCATTGAAAAAATTCCAAGTGTTAACAATACCCTAATCATTTTTCGTATTAGGGCATCAACATTGAAGACTGGTCATTGGCTATGCATCTTTCAAACAGCGAAGAATATTGAATTTTTCGATCCTCTTGGCCTATCGTATAAATTCTACACGCCATAAATCAGCAACTTTATTGAAAGCAGTGGGAAAACCATTATTCAAAATCAACGAAGAGTACAGGATTTAACGACTAAGACATGTGGCTTTCACGCACTACTCTTTTTCATGTTCAGATGTCGTGGATATACCTACAAGCAGTTTCTCGACATCATACGTTGACTTACCTCGATTGTACGACTTTCTAGTGGAAAATATACTTACAAGCGTATTTAATATTGATTTTAGTGCCCTACGGAATAAAATGTTCTAAAAATGTATGTGAAATTGTTTATTAATAAATGATAAAAATTTATATACATGATAAAACGACTTTTCTACTCTTTAGATTTCATCTTCTACTAGGTATAGGTATTTGTCGACAACAACTAGTGCAGGTAGATTATCTGAATTCACAGTGTACTGATCCTGATGTACTGCAATGTCAGGGTCACATTTTCTACAGTAGAGTGTCACTTCACTCTTGTCATATCTCTTTGTATAGTCAATGATACTATTCTCATTCATTCTATAGAATTCACATGTTTCAATTTGCTTATCTGAAGCAATTTCACAAACAGTGTCCTCAAGTGTCGAATCACATTCCGTCACAGCCAAATAAAAATCAGTGGGCTTATAATCACAAAACTCATTGTCTTCACAACGATGACGTAGAAATCATATTCTTTTGTTGTTCCAACAGTTGAATCGCTGACCCGGCTCTTCCTCCCAGAACAACCTAAAACCACAACAATACTAATCTCGTAACAATAAACTAAAATCACGCTTAGGATTCTTTCCAATCATACCGGGATATGTATTCTCCCACTGATTACATTTATCATAGTGACAATTGGAGCAGAGGTGTCCTCTAGGATGAGAGTCACACACCTCTTCAAGACATGAATTACAATCTTCAATTTGTATAGCATATCCTCTATGCAATTTACACGGGTTGCATAATCTACACTTTTCATCATACTCATCAATCATTGTGCAATTCTCGCATGATAACCAGCTGCCCAGTGTGTACATACATAGCGGACATGTATGGAACATTTTTTCATGTGTTGACACTCTCACTGCCACAATGAAACTGAGCTAGCAACAAGAAAAAATTGTCTGGGATAGAGAGAGAGAGAGGAGGAAATCATCCTTGTATGCCATCTTTCTCATGAAAAAAATTCCTAAATTTCTTAACTAATGTTTAAAAGCATATCCACAATATCATTTTGCCGTGTCGTGATCAATATATCAATAAATTGTGTAAATGCATTTGGACAACAATGTAGAAGCTTCATACAATAGTCTAATGATGGAGAATCAGTTTTCATTATATCGACAATCATTCCCCGAGAAAATATCTTCCTTTGAATAGATAGCTCTAGAAAATCTTCATCTAGAATCAAACGTTTTTCCATAAGTACTAGATTCCTCATGATTCACTCTTTCTCAAATCTATCCATTTTGTAGAGTCCTAACACTCTCACAACCAACTACAGACTAACCAGGATTTTTTCTACTCTAAAAAATATACGCTAATCTACTATAGAAAGAAAAATACCTTTGATTTAGAAAATATTTTACTGAGCATAATTACAATAATAATATTCACTGATCCATTTTGTTCTCATCAATATATTTCGATAGGACATCTAATCCTGACCGAAGTTTATTTATATGCACAATATTCACTTTTCCAGCAAAAACATAGTTGCTCCTCTGCTTAAATTTGCTTAATGATATCACGTATCTAGCATACATATCGTCTCATTCAAGGCATAGTGTACAGCCACCGGTTATTTCCACAGCCACATTTGGTGCTCGTATATCATTACTGCTACCGGCTCCATCATTAATCTCCAATAATGTAAATGCACCACTCATTTTTCTCTACTAATATCCTCGCAAATAAACTATTCTCTCTGAATTCAATTCTCTAACTAATAGGAATTGTAGTGAAAAACAATCCTTTTATTCAAATCCCAATCACCAATCAAGTTATCGTATATTGAGCAACCTCTAATGTCTCTGATTAGCTCCTTAAAAAATGTCTACGTCAGACGATACATTCATTGTGCAATTCTTATCAATAACAAAAAACCTTGCCAGCTTTTTAAAATGTTCACGTGTACGTGTAATGACACACGCGTGGGTTTTCCTTGCGCAATTTCATGTATTTCTTCATGTGTAATTAGAATATATAGAATGATTACTACTTATGACTTAATTTATGCTTATTTCAAGATTAAAATTTGCTCCTTACTCAAACCCAGTGCCCCCTTGGATGCAGACTTGCCGATGTTTCCGTTTTATTTTATTTCATCCCGTTATCTAATTTCATTCTTAAGTTTATGACTGTCACTAAGGGAAAAAAGCAAAGGGCACCCAAAACAAACAGAAATTAAAATAAATAAGTCAAATTCAAAAACGAGCAGAAATAAATATGAGTGGGGTTCTAAGCCCCAAGCTTTGTAAAAGTCAGAATATAATATGTACTTTACTGAAAAAAAATTCTCTTAGATGTTTTCACTTTTCTAACTTTAAGAAATCAAAAATCAATTAAGATTTTAAGGAATAAATATCAGCATATATATATTAAACTGACAATCCAGATTTTTTTCAGTATATTCATTTGAATTTTTTCAGTAAAGTACAAGTTATATTCTGGCTTTTAGAAAGCTTGGGTTTAGAACCCTACTCATATTATTTTCTGCTCGTTTTGAGTTTGACTCTTAATTATTTTAATTTCTGTTTCTTTTGTGTTTCATTTATTTATTGATACTGATTTATGGTAGTTGTATTATTGGTAGACTATTTGATTCTATTTTTGTTCATTTTGGCCTATTGGAGTTCTTTACTTTTTTTTAAGAACTTATTTTGTTGAAAAAGTTTTGTTTTAAATTAATATCAAGGTTAGAGGCAGGACTAATCCAACGCTATTTAAATCTTCTTATCCTGGATAATAAACAAGGTGAGGAAGACCATAAGTCAAATATGAACTGGCGTCCTAGTATATTAAGTGAGCAACATGCCGGCTTTACCATTATATCGGGATATATTTTGGAATAGATATGATATTGTATCTATACAATTATATCGGTATTATAGCTGTTCAAAGATTGTTGTTTTCGACAATCCCGCCTACTTTCCTCTTCTTTCCAACACAGTGCACTTCAATGAAAAGAAATTATTCTCTTGTTTTTATTTTTATTTATTTAATAACAATTAAATAACTCTATATAAAAACTCTATATCAGAGAATTATAGAACCCATCTTGCTGAGCCAGGAAAATAACTCCTTCGTCTGCGGACCAGTTTTCTTTTTCTTTTTTTTGTACGGGAGTATTTGAAAAAAATAGCAGGTTTTTTTTCATCGCCTTTTGGCGAAAGCCAACGACCTTTTATAGCCAACAATACGCGTTCTGGCCAAAAAAAAGAATTAAAATTACCTTGGGTTTATCAATCTCCTTTTGCAAATACTTAGGTTTCCTTTAAGGCCACACCTTACATAGCCAATGATGCGCATTCTGACCACAAAAAATCTAAATTTTCTCAGATTTTCGCATCAGTTCTCTGCAGCTAATTTACGGGCCACACCATATATAGCCAACGATGCGCATTCTGGTCACGAGACATCCAAATTATCAGTAGTGTAGCTATAACAGTTACACAGCAGGCCCATAGGCAAGCCATACAAGTGGGCCCACCATACAAGCGGGCCCATAGGGAATCCATACAAGCGGGCCCATAGGTAATCCATACAACCGGTCGATCATTCCAAGCGGTCATTACTGTGTCAATGAAAGAGAGCGGGCAGGTGGGACATTACTGTGTCAATGAAAGGTAGTGGGCAGGTGGGACATTACAGTATTAATCTAAGAGACAATACAGGTAAAAAAAAATCCATATTACCTTTTATACATGCATCATAAAAAAAATCACCACGCCTTAAAGCTTTTAAATGATCTTTTGATGAGAAGAATTGGCGTCCTAACATCTAGCTCTTTACGCTAAAGTTAGAATTCTGTAATATCATAAGAGGGTTCATTCGAAACTTAAAGCGAATTTTAAGTTAATGATGCTCCTTACTTTCAGTTGAAATAAAGAAAAAATTGTTTCTTTTTTATTTAATTCATTTTAGAAGCAGCTATTAAATGATCTTTTGATGCGAAGAATTGTATAGGCTATGAACTCACTCGGACATAACCTTTTATACGTTCTTTACGCTATGGGGACTGCCTCCTCCTCGTCACCAAGATCTTTACGCTAAAGTTTGAATTCTGTCCCAATTCTTTAAGAACAACTCCTGAAACACATGGGTCTTTCAGATAATGATGCTCAAGTTAATGATGCTCCTTACTTTCAGTGAAATAAAGAAAAAATTGTTTTCTTTTTTATTTAATTCATTTTAGAAGCAGCTATTAAATGATCTTTTGATGCGAAGAATTGTGTAGGCTATGAACTCACTCGGACACAACCTTTTATACGCTCTTTACGTTATGGGGACTGCCCCCTCCTCGAAACCTAGCTCATTATGTTAAATTTTCAATTCTGTCCCAATTCTTTAAGAACGAATCCTGAAACACATGGGTCTTTTAAGATAATTAATTTAAAAAAACTTTCCGAAAAATAAGTTTTTCAAAGAAAAGTAAAGGCCATTTTAAACTTAAGCTTAGGAGATACAAATACCTGTTAAAATTCAAACTCAAAATGACCAGAAATTACTATTAAAGAATAAATGAAACCCAAAACGAACAGAAATTAAATAAACAATCATAGCAAAAACATACAACAAGTAATAATATAAATGAATAAATAGATCTTAAAGCGAGTAATGCTTAGATTGAATATGAAAATCAAGCTTAAAACGAAAACAAATATTTTGCTATAAAGTATAAATGAAACTTCTAACGAACAGAAATTAAATAAACAATCAATGTGAACAAACATACAATATATATATTAATATAAATGAATAAATAAATCTTAAAACGAGTGAAACTTAAATTTAATATGCAAATCAAGTTTGAATCGAATAAAAATAATTACAAACAAGAGTTTGGGTATCGTCTCACTGCAGAAGCCTAAAACCTACTGAGTCATTGGCGCTTTACTGAAAACCATTCTTTGAAATATTTTCACTTTTGTAACTTTAAGAAATCAAAAATTAATTAAGATTTTAGGGAATAAATATCAGCATATGTATATTAAATTGACAATGCACATTTTTGTTCAGTAAACTCATTTGAATTTTTTTCAGTAAAGTACTAATTATATTCTGGCTTTTAGAAAGCATAGGGGTTTTGAACCCTACTCATATTAATTTATGCTCGTTTTGAGTTTGACTCTAATATTTATTTTAATTTTGTTCGTTTTGGGTTTCATTTATTTATTGATACTGATTTGGGGTAGTTGCATGTTTGGTAGATTATATGATAGTCCGGACGCCAGGTGTTGAAAATGTGAACCATACCACGACGGAATGGGGCTGCTACGAAAATTAGCCTACCCCCCCCCCCCCCTAAATTGACCATGCGGATTCAAAAATACCAATGGCACTTGCTTGCGAGTGGTGGAACACTCCGAAACTTTACAATTTATTATATTTTGGTGTTTCATGCAAGAAAATACATGTTCCACAAAGTTTGAGGTGCAGTTTTCCGCTCAAATAGAAATGCCTAGAAGCCATAGAATGTTTTCATAACAAACTAACAAGATTAGTTAAAAAAATGGCACAGTTAAAAAAAAATGGCAAAACTTTATGAGTCTTGAACAGTCTTGGAAAGTATAAACAAAATCAAATTGAATATTAGATATATAATGATATTAATTGTTGAAAGATCCATCAGTTCAAGATTTTTTTCACTGTAATTTTATTTTCATTTTCAATGCCGTAAGAACTGGCAAAGAATAAATTTGTAATATACGAGTAATTCGTTTTCAGTGAAGCACCAATGACGCAGAAGGCTTTAGGTTTTTACAGTTAAAGAAGAAGGCAATATCAGAATTTTGCTTGTAGTGAAACTATATTTGTCTTGATCAATCTTGAAAAAAACTAATATATTAAACTGAATATTTGATGCATAATGAATTAATTGGTAAAAGCTCAGCAGTTCAAAATTTTAGTGTAATTTTAATATTTATTTTCAATATTAAGTACAAAAGAAAACATTTGTAATATAATTCGTTTTCAGTAAAGCGCCAATGACGCAGTAGGTTTTAGGCTTCTGCAGTGAGACGATACCCAAACTCTTGTTTGTAGTTATTTTATTCGATTGAACCTTGATTTGCATATTCAATTTAAGTTTCACTCGTTTTAAGATTTATTTATTCATTTACATTAATATATATTGTATGTTTGTTCGCATTGATTGTTTATTTAATTTCTATTCGTTTTAAGTTTCATTTATACTTTAATAGCAAAATATTTTTTTTCGTTTTAAGCTTGATTTTCATATTCAATCTAAGCATTACTCGCTTTAAGATCTATTTATTCATTTATATTATTACTTGTTGTATGTTTTTTGCTATGATTGTTTATTTAATTTCTGTTCGTTTTGGGTTTCAATTATTCTTTAATAGTAATTTCTGGTCGTTTTGAGTCTAAATTTTAACAGGTATTTGTATCTCCTAAGCATAAGTTTAAAATGGCCTTTACTTTTCTTTGAAAACTTTATTTTTCGCAAAGTTTTTTTAATTAATTTTTGTTCGTTTTTTATTGCAAAAATTTTCAAGTTTTTATGGCATGGGGGGAGGGTGCTTACTGTCCGATTATTCTTGACTTTAAAAAACGGATCTAGGACTTTTAATTTAAATCGAATGAGGCTTTTTTCAAAGTCTATACGATTACGTCTTTGATAAAAACCTTATATATGAACAATAGACAGCTTGCATAACTTGTGGACAGCGATTGACAACAATGAATGGATTGAAAAAATAGCTCCAATAAGGGGGTTTAGACCATTTCACTTGCTGACACAAAGGGATCACGATTGTTTGGAATTGACCTTAATAGGAATTTGTGTGCCAAAGCAATTTGGCATCTATCACAGAGTATGTATTTTAACCTTATAATTGGATAATTATAATAGATTTCCTATGTGTTCTTCCCATACAAAACCCCTTCCCATAAGCTATAACCCCCCCCCCCCCTTAATAAGTTATGCCACAGGACATAACTTACAACGTCTACCCCTGGGTCCTGGTGGGGCTGTGTTGACACCGGAGTTTTTTGTTATCAGAACTTTGAACTATCTTAACAAAATGTATATCTAAAAAAATTTATCTGATGTATTTAGGGCGTGGAGGAGGGAGAGGGGCTAGTTGCCCTTCAATCTCTTTTGACTCTTAAAAAGTGAACAAGAACTATCAATTTTCAATCAATTGAGCCTTCTCTAAAGTTTATACGAGCATCCCTTCCATAAGAAATAATATGAAGGATTCGGAGAATCCTTAAATTACAACCCTTGCCAAGAGGGCTTTGGGGGAGTTGTAATCCTCAAAGACCTAATTTCCAGAACTTAAAACTACGTTTAATAAAATGGCTGTCTTAAAATTTTGCTTGGATGTGTTTGGGGAAAAGGTGGGTGTGAAAGGGGGGTTAGTTGCCCTCAAATCACTTTCGACTATTACAAAGGGCACTAGCCCTTAGAATTTACAATAGAATGAGCCTCTTTTGAAGTTTCTACGACACTGCCTTCTACAAAAACCTTATATGCCCCCAGGGCATAAATTAAAACCCTTGCCCTGCGGGTTGTGGGGGATTGTCCTCCTAAAAAACATATTTTCTATCTGGAATCAACTACGCTGAACAAAATGGCTATCTCAAAATTTTGATTGGATGTGATTGGGGGAATGATGGGCGTGGGAGGGGGGGGGTAGTTGCCCTCCAATCACTTTCGACTATTAAAAAGGGCACTAGCCCTTTGAATTTCCAATTGAATTTGCCTGTTTTGAAGTTTCTACGACAACGCCTTCTATAAAAACCTTATATGCCCCCAGGGCATAACTTAAAACTCTTGCCTCGAGGGTTGTGGGGAATGTCCTCCTCAAAAACATTATTTTCTATCTGGAAATCAACTACACTGAACAAAACGGCTATCTTAAAAGTTTGATTTGATGTGTTTGGTGAAATGATGGGCGTGGGGGGGGGCTAATTGCCCTCCAATCTTTTTCGACTATTAAAAAGGGCACTACCCTTTAATTTCCAATCGAATGAGCCTGTTTTGAAGTTTTTACGACAACGCCTTCTATAAAAACCTTATATGCCCCCAGGGCATAACTTAAAACCCTTGCCCTGAGGGTTCTGGGGGAGTGTCCTCCTCAAAATATATTTTCAATCTGGAAATCAACTACGCTGAACAAAATGGCTATCTCAAAATTTTGATTCGATGATGTTTGGGGGAATGATGGGCATAGGGGGGGGGCTTGTAGCCCTCCAATCACTTTTGACTGTTAAAAAGGGCACTATCCCTTTGAATTTCCAATCGAATGAGCCTTTTTTGAAGTTTCTATAGACAACGCCTTCTATAAAAACTTTATATGCCCCCAGGGCATAACTTAAAACCCTTGACCTAAGGTTTTGGGGGATTGTCCTCCTCAAAAACATGTTTTCTATCAGAAAATCAACTACGCTGAACAAAATGGCTATCTGAAAATTTTGATTGGATGTATTTGGGGGAATGAATGGCGCGGGGAGGGGGGCTAGTTGCCCTCCAATCACTTCCGACTATTAAAAAGGGCACTATCCCTTTGAATTTCCAATCGAATGAGCCTTTTTTGAAGTTTCTATCACAACGCCTTCTATAAAAACCTTATATGACCCCCAGGGCATATCTTAAAACCCTAGCCCTGAAGGTTCTGGGGGAGTGTCCTCATCAAAAATTTATTTTCTATCTTGAAATCAGGGCACTTAAAAAGGGCACTAGCCCTTTAATTTCCAATCGAATGAGCCTGTTTTGAGGTTTCTACGACAAAACCTTCTATAAAAACCTTATATGCCCCCAGGGCATAATTTGAAACCCTTACCCTGAGGGTTGTGGGGGAGTGTCCTCCTAAAAATATATTTTCAATCTGGAAATCAACTACGCTGAACAAAAATGGCTATCTCAAAATTTTGATTGGATGTGTTTGGGAGAATGATGGGCATAGGGGGGGGGGGGGCTAGTAGCCCTCCAATCACTTTTGACTATTAAAATGGCACTATCCCTTTGAATTTCCATTCGAATGAGCCTTTTTGAAGTTTCTATGACAACGCCTTCTATAAAAACCTTATATGCCCCCAGGGCATAACTTAAAACCCTTGACCTGAAGGTTGTGGGGGATTGTCCTCCTCAAAAACATCTTTTCTATCAGGAAATCAACTACGCTGAACAAAATGGCTATCTGAAAATTTTGATTGGATGTGTTTGGGGAATGAACGGCGTGGGGGGGGGCTAGTTGCCCTCCAATCACTTTCGACTATTAAAAAGGGCACTATCCCTTTGAATTTCCAATCGAATGAGTGTTTTTGAAGTTTCTATGACAAAGCCTTCTATAAAAACCTTATATGCACCCAGGGCATATCTTAAAACTCTTGCCCTGAAGGTTCTGGGGGAGTGTCCTCCTCAAAAATGTATTTTCTATCTGGAAATCAACTACGCTGAACAAAATGGCTATCTCAAAATTTTGATTGGATGTGTTTGAGGGAAATGATGGGTGTGGGGGGGGGGGGGCTAGTTGCCCTTCCAATCACTTTCGACTATTAAAAAGGGCACTAGCCCTTTAATTTCCAATCGAATGAGCCTGTTTTGAAGTTTCTATGACAATGCCTTCTTTAAAAACCTTATATGCCCCAGGGCATAACTTAAAACCCTTGCCCTGAGGTTCTGGGGGAGTGTCCTCCTCAAAAATATATTTTCTATCTCGAAATCAACTACGCTGAACAAAAATGGCTATCTCAAAATTTTGATTGAATGTGTTTTGGGGGAATGATGGGTGTGGGGGGGGGGGGGGGCTAGTTTCCGTCCAATCACTTTCGACAATTAAAAAGGGCACTAGCCCTTGAATTTCCAATCGAATGAGCCTTTTTGAAGTTTCTATGACAACACCTTCTATAAAAACCTTATATGCCCCCAGGGCATAACTTAAAACCCTTGCCCTGGGGGTTGTGGGGGAGTTTCCTCCTTAAAAATATTTTTCTATCTGAAAATCAATACGCTGAACAAAATGGCTATCTGAAAAGTTTGATTGGATGTGTTTGGGGAAATGATGGGCGTGAGGGGGGGGAGGGGGCTAGTTACACTCCAATCACTTTCTACTATTAAAAATGGCACTAGCTCTTTAACTTCCAATCGAATGAGCATGTTTTGAAGTTTCTATGACAACGCCTTCTATAAAAACCTTATATGCCCCCAGGGTATAACTTAAAACCTTTGCCCTGAGGGTTGTGGGGGAGTATGCTCCACAACATATATTCCCTTTTGGAAATCGACTACGCTGAACAAAATGGCTATCTCAAAATTTTGATTGGAGGTGTTTGGGGAAATGATGGGCGAAGGGGGGGGGCTAGTTGCCCTTCAATCATTTTCGACTATTAAAAAGGGCACTAGCCCTTTAATTCCAATGAATGAGCTTGTTTTGAAGTTTCTACGACAACACCTTCTATAAAAAACCTTATATGTCCCCAGGGCATAACTTAAAACCTTGTCCTGAGGGTTGTGGGGAGTGTCCTCCTCAAAAATATATTTTCTATGTGGAAATCATTACGCTGAACAAAATGGCTAACTGAAAAATTTTGATTGGATGTGTTTGGGGAAATGATGGGCGTCGGGGGGGGGGGAGGGGGGCTAGTTACACTCCAATCACTTCGAATTTAAAAAGGGCACTAGCTCTTTAATTTCCAATCGAATGAGCCTGTTTTGAAGTTCTACGACAACGCCTTCTATAATAACCTTATACGCCCCCAGGGCATAACTGAAAATTTTGATTGGATGTGTTTGGGGGAATGATGGGCGTTGGGGGGGGGGCTAGTTGCCCTCCAATCATTTTCGACGATTAAAAAGGGCACTAGAACTCTCGATTTCCAATCGAATGAGCCCCCTTTGAAGCTTTTACGACGACCCCTTCCATATGAAGTGCCTCTGGGAAAACAAATAATAAATATAATAAAACATTGGAGCCGTACGGCCTTTACTATAGGCAACGCTACAGCGTTGCCTCTGATGATGCTCCTTACTTTCAGTTGAAATAAAGAAAAAATTGTTTCTTTTTTATTTAAATCATTTTAGAAGCAGCTATTAAATGATCTTTTGATGAGAAGAAATTGCGTCCTAACATCTAACTCATTACGCTAAAGTTCGAATTCTGTAATATCATAAGAGGATTCATTCGAAAACTTGAAACGAATTTCTTATAAGTTAATGATGCTCCTTACTTTCAGTTGAAATAAAGAAAAAATTGTTTCTTTTTTATTTAATTCATTTTAGAAGCAGCTATTAAATGATCTTTTGATGCAAAGAATTGCATAGGCTATGAACTCACTCGGACATAACCTTTTATACGCTCTTTACGCTATGGTGACTGCCCCCTCTTCGACATCTAGCTCTTTACGCTAAAGTTTGAATTTTGTCCCAATTCTTTAAGAACAGCTCCTGAAACACATGGGTCTTATAAGATAATGATGCTTCTTACTTTCAGTTGAAATAAAGAAAAAATTGTTTCTTTTTTATTTAAATCATTTTAGAAGCAGCTATTAAATGATCTTTTGATGAGAAGAAATTGCGTCCTAAGGTTTAGCTCTTTACGCTAAAGTTCGAATTCTGTAATATCATAAGAGGGCTCATTCGGAACTTAAAACGAATTTTAAGTTAATGATGCTCCTTACTTTCAGTTGAAATAAAGAAAAAATTGTTTCTTTTTTATTTAATTCATTTTAGAAGCAGCTATTAAATAATCTTTTGATGCGAAGCATGTATAGGCTATGAACTCACTCGGACATAACCTTTTATACGCTCTCTACGCTATGGGACTGTCCCTTCCTCGACACCTAGCTCTTTACGCTAAAGTTTGAATTCTGTCCAATTCTTTAGAACGACTTCTGAAACACATGGGTCTTGTAAGATGATGATGCTCCTTACTTTCAGTTGAAATAAAGAAAAATTCTTTTTTTTTTATTTAATTAATTTTAGAAGCAGCTATTAAATGATCTTTTGATGAGAAGAATTGGCGTCTTACATCTAGCTCTTTGCGCTAAAGTTCGAATTCTGTAGTATCATAACAGGGATAATTCGAAACTTAAAACGAACAGAAATTATTACATATATGATGGGGGCTGCCCCCTCCCCGACACCTAGCTATTTACACTATGGGGACTGCCCCCCTCAACACCTAGCTCTTTACACTATGGGACTGTCCCTTCCTCGACACCTAGCTCTTTACGCTAAAGTTTGAATTCTGTCCCAATTCTTTAAGAACGACTCCTGAAACACATGGGTCTTTTAAGATAATGATGCTCCTTACTTTCAATTGAAATAAAGAAAAAATTGTTTCTGTTTTATTTAATTCATTTTAGGAGCAGTTATTAAATGATTTTTTGATGAGAAGAATTGGCGTAGATTTTAATTTAAAAAATGTTTCTTTTTTTATTGCAGTGAGTGGTGTAAAAAGTTGCAGTCCGTATCCTGGTCTGCCCTTTTTCGAATTAAAAAAAACATATTTTTTAACTGACTTCTGAAACACAATGATCTTTTAAGTTAATGTTGCTCCTTACTTTCACTTGAAAGAAAAAGTTTTTTTTAATTGCAGTGAGTGGTGTAAAAAGTTGTGGCCCGTATTCTGGCCTGCCCTTTTTTCGAATTAAAAAAAACATGCTTTTTAACTGAAAGTAAGGAGCGACATTCGAACTTAAAACATACAGAGTTTATTTTTGTCGATTTAGATTCATTTAGCTTTACTAACATGATCCTCATATTTATTTTAAGTTTCAGGAGGCACAATCCATTTTTGACAGTAGTCAGTGGAGGGATATGGTATTAAGTGAACAGGATGAGATTACATTATCCAATGTAGAAAATTCAGTAAACCGGGGGGAGAAAGTTGAAACTCCAGAAACAGTACAGATGGCAGAGGATGAAAATACCATGGAGTTTCACCCCCCACCCACAAATAGACAAATGGTTGTGGATATGCACGTCGGTGGTGATACTATGGAGTTCTCCTCCCACCCACTAAAAGACGGAAAGAAGATAACATTACCATCGAGACATCATCATCAGTTACTAATGATGATATCATGATCGTAAAAACGTAGGACTAGGGGATAGTTGGGGGGGGGGGATTTTGGGTAAGAATAAAAAATAAGTATGATTTGCCTCATGTACTAATGCTCGCAAACCATTTAAATGCACTGTTTACTCACTTTTTTGTTTTGATATTGCTCTTTACCGATCTCTGAAGATGCAGATTCAAAAATATTTAAAAATTCGTTAACTATAATGGGAACTGTATAAATCACTCGATAAATTAGATTAGAATTAATGTCTTTACCCACTAAGAATATAATGAATAACTAACTTCTTGCTTATAGCTTTCATCAATATTCCTTTTGTTAGAATGCCTGGTGTTGAACTGAGAAAATAACTCATCATCAGAGTTTTTATACCCGTGTTCAAGGCGAAACATAAAAAAAACCACGCCTAACATATTGCCTAGAATTCGTAACCATCAGGTTCGTTTAACCATACCAGGAAAACATCCACCGATGTATGAAAACAGTCATGACTTTTAACAGAAACATGAAGTTTAATATAAAAATCATTGTACTGTGAACAGCACGAATTTTCATGGCATGTTGATTATAATTACAACATAAAAAAACAACCAAAGATATAACTTTTTAGGCGCGGTGATTTTTTTATAATGCATGTATAAAAGGTAATATGGATTTTTTTTTTACCTGTATTGTCTCTTAGATTAATACAGTAATGTCCCACCTGCCCGCTCTCTTTCATTGACACAGTAATGACCGCTTGGAATGATAGGCCCGGGTGTATGGATTACCTATGGGCCCGCTTGTATGGATTCCCTATGGGCCCGCTTGTATGGTGGGCTTGCTTGTATGGCTTGCCAATGGGCCCGCTTTTAACTGTTATAGCTACACTACTATTATCTCGGGTTTCTTAATCTCTTTTTACAGCTTCTTTTAAGGTCAACCCTAACATAAATCAACTCGGTTTTTTTCAATCTCTTTTTACAACTATTTAGGCTGTCGTTTAAAGCCTGCCATACCTTTTATAGCCAAACAATGCGCATTCTGGCATCTAGAAATCTAAATTAGCTCGATTTGTCAATCTCTTTTACAGCTATTTAGGCTTTCGCATAAGGGCACACCTTGTACCTCCCAGCAAGGGAATATCCACGATTCTTTTCGGGGGGGATTAAATTTTTTTTAGAAACGCATCAAATATTCTTTATTATGCATTTTGCTACGTTTTTAGTTGGGAGGCGTTGGTGTTACTTACAGAAAAAAAAGTTTCATAGTCATCAAACATCATGGTCTCTGCCGTATTTAGTATCGTGTTAATTAATTTCTTTGTTTAACCTCCTAAGCCCCTAAAGCGTATTTTAAAAGCGTAGTGTTTTGTTTGTAAGCATTTTAAGAAGTCTGCCAACCACATTATAGGTTAATGTCCGAGGGGCTTCCAGACCTGAGCCCCTTCCCCAAAATCTAAAGACGATGTTTTTCAAATAATTACTTGTGGCCGGACCGCCTGAGATGTATCTTATTCGGGCTTGTATTCCTTATCTTTTGTCTTTTAGATAACTTATTTGTTTCAGATAGCGGCTTGAGTCGTTGATTAATGTATTAACATATATAATAGAGCAAACACTAATCCTTGGAAGGATGGAACGATGTTTCTAGAGCGACCCCAGTCCAAGAATAATCTGAATAACAAAAAATTTCTAGAGTCAAAATTTCATCAAAATTGCTGGCTTTTTATTCAGATGCAGGGTCGATTGATTATGGATTCTTCTTTTACGGCAAATACAATAAAGAACATATAAAAACATCGCCGTGAAGAAAGGGTGCCATCCTCATTAATTAAATAGAAAGGATTAGTTTTTTGTGATGTAAAGTTTTTGATTAAGTAAAAAAAAATATATATAGGAAGCTAAATGACAACAGAGATAAAAACATTCGAAAGATCTATTTATTCCCTATGATTCACTAGCTACATCCTTTGCTACAATTTGCTGAATGAATCCTTTTCAAAATGTGGATAATAATAGACAAAAATTAAATTCTGAGCCTCTCATCTAGTAATAAAATAAACTAACGTTACCATGCATAATTAACTGGAATTACTAAATATGGAAAAAACAAAAGTATTATTCCGAAAATTACTGTGTGTTGAAGACACTTGTGTAGTATCAACTAATTATCAATAAATTTTAGTGGTCCAATTTACAGTGTTGCAAGTGTTCTAAATATCACCATCCTGTTTCTTATAGAATGCTAGGTGGCAGGTGAATTTCTTGAAATAGAATGAACCAAATTATTAAGATCAACACAAACATTTTTAGAAGAAGCATTTTCAAATCTCCCCGTTGAAATGGCCCCAAGTGCACATAAATTTCATCTTTTTCCTATTAATCTTAAGATTAATTTTGGGGCAAGAAAGTTATTTATAATTCGGCTTATTCGCCCGAATTCCTTGTCTTGTTTTACTGCTTAAAGCCATTATGTCATCTGCAAAAATTCAATAGGCATTGTGTCTTTTGTAAGCCTAAGGTTACAAACTACTCTCTCAACTCCTCCTCCTCAAACTCCTCTTCAAAACAAGTTCCATCGATTGGTTCAATCTTGCTTTCCTTATCTTCCTGATTCTCCTTTTATCTTATCTTATTTGACTCTCAAGAAATTTAGAATTGTATGTTTATCAACATCCACTTTATATTCTATTTTCCCATATATAGAAATAGTTGATGAATGGAGCCTTAGCGTATAAAAAGATAAAAAGAAAAAACTCCTTAACTGGTCCAAAGAGCAAGGCCATACCCAGGATTTTTTTTTTCGGAGGCGGGGGGTACACAAAAAAAACGCATTCAAAATTTGTTTATATCCATTTTTGTTATGTTTTTACGAGTCAAGCAAACATCTCGGGGGTGGGGGGGGGGGGGGGGGGGGTCAAACCTCTAACCCCCACCCCTGGATATGGCCTTGCCAAAGAGTATGGGTAACTTATACGGGGGAAAACTGGTGGTAATTTGGACAACAAAAACATCAACACTAGCTAGCAGTTGGCGACACTTGGCTTTTTTTTCAGCTTTGTAACTATTTTTCTATGAGAAACTGAGATCAGATACTTATTACTGCACTAATTTTACCAACTAGACAAATTAAAATAATTATTCTTGTTATTACACTGGAAAATTGCCAAGTTTCGCCAAACGCTAGATGGCGTTGAGGTTTTTTGTGCCACTAGCGCCAGTTTCCACTGTTGTAAGTTACCTATACTTTTAAATTGATTCTTGATTATGAGTAAAACAAAAAAACAAAGTTTTCAGTTTTTCCAACCCCCTGTATAATTTTACACAACATAATCACCGTAGCCGACATTAATATTCCTGAGTTTCTGTCTTTCCTTGATTATATCTGAAGCACATATTAGAGGGAAAATGTTTTCGTAGATTCTTATAAAAACTGAACTAAAAAAAAACAAAATGAATCATGCGTTTTTACAAAGCGATTTTGACAACTGTAACATGAGATTTGCCTTGTACACAAGATTAAATAAAAAAAACAAGTTTTTTTTAAATGAAAGTAAGGAGCGACATTAAAACTTAAAACGAACAGAAATTATTCCGTAAGTAGAGATGACCCTAAAGCTCGTGACGGGACTCCTTATATGGGCATAGAATACTGACGAGACTCCTTATATGGGCATAGCCTCCCTAGAGAGAACACATGGTTAATGGGGTCAATGACCTCTTTCTCCAGGTGTGTTTTTGGCACGCTCGAGGCGAATGTTATGAGTCCAGAAATATTATTTGTTGTTGTTGTTGTTTTGGAGAAATGTTATGAGTTTCCCGGAAACAGTTAGATCATCCTTCTCAGCCAATCAGAGGGCTTGTTTACATATTAGAGGCGGAGGGAATATAAGGAAAGGATTTTTGCTATAGTTTTATTAGTCTGTGAATAGAATTCAAAGGAGTGAGAAGAACAGTTTTGACTTTACTCATTTGGATATATATTTGTAATAATGAGTGGAATGTTTACACTATTAGAAGTTGATAGTGGAGTTGATGGTAATAATACAAGAGCACCAAACATTGCGGTGGAAATTACGAAAGGATCGCGGCTTTGTCTGGAATGGGATGCAGTATATGCAAGATATGTGATATCCTTGAGCAAATTTAAAATGGAAGATCAATTATGTTTCGCCGCAAAAGTTGATATAGCACATGTGAATAGACTTCAATGTGCTTTAAGTGCATTAGTGAAACATATCGAAGACAATAAAC
Source organism: Artemia sinica (assembly GCA_027921565.1). NCBI lineage: Eukaryota > Metazoa > Arthropoda > Branchiopoda > Anostraca > Artemiidae > Artemia > Artemia sinica. The sequence continues at coordinate 13,982 of JAPEVW010000595.1, read as the reverse complement.
TCTATCGCTAATTGTACATGCATAGTATTATTGATGTTGTTGTAATTATTCAATAAAATTGTTTCGAAATCGAAAATGTTCCCTTTCTTTTCCGGTTAGGGCTAACGAATCAGGCTCAGTCTAGAGTCAGCAGTCAGAGTGAAAGGACTGAAAAATGAATAAATTTGAGAAAGAGAGAATTAGATCAAATCTAGTGTTTATGGAAAAAACATTTGATTTTGGATGATGATTTTCTCGAGTTATCTCTTCAACGCAGGATATTCTCTCAGGAAACACTTGACAATATAATGAAAACTGATTCTCCCCCATTGGACTATTGTATGAAACTTTTAAAATGTGATTCAAATGCTTATACTCAATTTATTGATATATTAATTGGAACAAGGCAGAATCATATTGTGGATATACTTTTGAAAACATTGCCAACAGATTACATGTAGATGGCTCCTCCCTCATTCGAAAGAGGTAACGTCACAGAGTTACTCCTCTCCCTTTCCTCCACTTTGAATTTATCGAGCGATGACGATCAGTTTCGTTTTAGCTGTGAGTGAGTTGACATCGGAAACCAAAAAATGTTCTATATATGTCCATTGTGCTTGTACACTCTTGGCAGTTGGACTCAATGTGAGAATTGTACAATTATTGATGACTATAGTGAAAAGTGTAAATTATGTAATCCTTGTAAATTACATAGAGGCTATGCAGTACAAATTAAAGGATGTAATTCATGTCTTGAAGAGGTGTGTGACTCTCATCCTAGAGGGCACCTGTGCTCCAATTGTCACAATGATAAATGTGATCAGTGGGAGAATACTTACCCCGCTATGATTGGAAAGAATCCTAAACGTGATTTTAGTTTATTTCTACGAGATTGGTATCGTCGTGGATTTAAATTATTCTGGGAAGAGGAATCTGGTCTACGATTCAACTGTTGGGGTAACAAGACAATCTGGTTTCTACGTCATCGCTGTGATGACACTGCCTACTATGACTATAAACCAAGTGATTTTTATTTGGCAGTTACCGAATGTGATTCACCACTTGAAAACACTGTATGTGATATTGCTTCAAATAGACAGATTGAAACTCATGAATTTCATAATATGAATGCAAATAGTATCATTGACTATACAAAGAGATATGACAAGAGTGAAGTTACATTGTACTGTAGAAAATGTGACCCTGACTTTGCAGTCAATCAAGATCAATATACAGTGAATCCAAATGATTTACCAGCATTAGTGGTTCACGACAGTTGCCTATACACCGATGAAGAAATCTAAAAGTGAAGATTTAAAGACATTGTTGTATATATACATTTTATTAATAAACGAATTCACAAACATTTTTTAAGCACTTTACTCTTAGGGCACTGAAATCAATATTAAATACACTTGTAAGTATATTTTCCACTAGAAAGTCGTTCAGACGTGGATTGTCACCATAAATGTGGAGAAACTGCTTGTAAGTATAGCCACGACATCGGAACACAAAATATAGTAGTGCGTGGAAGCCACAGCTTTTAGTCGTTAGATCCTGCACCCTCTTTCGATTTTGAATAATAGTTTTCCCACTGCTCTCAATATAGTTGCTGATGTGAGGTGTGTAGAATGTATAGGGTAGACCAAGAGGATCAAAAAATTCAATCGTCTATCATTGTTTGAAAGATGCACAGCCAATGACCCGTCAGCACAGTCGACGGACTGCTATTAACAATAATCAAGGTATTGTTCGCGCTTTGAATTTTTCCTAGATAGTCTGAGGGTAGACAATAGGATTTGTACTGGGACATGTAGGGGTCCATATTAAATACACTGATTATTTGACTGGTGTTCATGGCGCCAAGTCTAGTAGAACACTACCTTCGGGAGTGATTTCCCAATAGGTTTCATATTGATTTAGTGAGATTAGGGCAACACTCTCAGCCAATGGGTCGGCAAATGTACACTCTAAACGTACAGTCCCCGTACGTACTATACTCATATCCTGTGTGCCAGACAAATCCAATACAATGATACCATGTGTTTTAGCAAACATATCTTCGGTTATACCATTTTCAAATAGTTGCGAATCATGATCTAGGGTTTGCATGGTCAACTCATACAACGTTCTATAGGATTTATCAAAAGATAGATTGTAGAGTGGCATACCGTTTACTTTGCACACAAGAGATGAAAGTCCAAACATCTCGAATTTATGTGGGCATTCAGTCCATGATCCTATTGCACTGGCGCTTTTTACAAATGCCAAAGCCAATTTCGAGGGAATTTCGCCATTGATAAAGGATGAATCGGTGAAGGTGCGTGACCCCATGGCAATGTGACGTTGATTGGTGATTGTATGAGGAACAAGTAGTTTAATATTGTTGCCATTGGCTCTCAGTTTTTCCACGGCCAAAGCAACAGAACTCATAACCTGCTGTTTGCGTACATGTAGTATTGCTGAGGTGAGGGAGAGACTTACATCAGGATTGCCAGCAAGTTCTTTTCTCAATATGAAATTGGAGGGTGCAAGCGTCAATTTTATATCCACTTTAACATTGGGCGGCAGCCATTGGGGTATATTAAATATTTCATGATATATTTTTCCAACTAGATGTAATTCACTAGTTGTAGCATTTTTAAGTGCATCTATACTATCAGTATTAGTAATATATTCATATCCATTGGAGGCACCTCTCAATTCCTTGTATGACTTGGGTGTCATCAGCATGAATTGCATATAGCTTGCATAGTTTGAGAGATTGTTGCTTGTGCTCACCAGCGTGCCATTGATGTAGACACTAATTTGACGAAATAAATTATGTAGTATACAATTTTCATAGGATATCCCATCGGCCCGAATTGGCATTGTATTATCGGATTTCCGGACTTTCATTTGTAAATCTATAAATGTGGACGATAAATCTATGAAGTAGTCTTCATTGGAATAAATTTGAAAGTGGATATTGTCGGAGAGGGGTTGTAGTGGATAAAATTGTTCATAGTATCCATGCTTGACACTCACATCAACATTTTCGGCATTGAATAGATTCAATGAGGCGGTTATTGAAGGTTGAGAATCCTTATGCGGCAGGTAGGACATCTTAGGAGAAGAAATCAAGTTTCGATCTAACAATTTTCTTCCTGGGCCTTCTGGTTACACTACGTGTCGGCTTTTTCCTTCTTTTCTTTGACAAAAGGGATGTCTTACGTTTCCGTCCTGAGTAGAGACTGATGAGTGATGCGTTGTTTCTTGACCTTTTTAAGCCTTTACCATTCTGTTTTAATTTCTCGCCAAGGGTTCGCGCACTGGACCTAAGATTTTCCGTAGCACTTTTTTTAAAATCCTTGCCAGAGCCCCAATCGTATAGTGTAGAGGATGCAAAATCTGTCGCAGCCGGTACAAGATATTTTCTAGCCAGTGGTAGCGAAGAGCGAAACAGCTTAGCAAACCAGCTGCCAAGACCATAGCCAGACATTGACGAGCGACCCTTGTAATAGTCCATTCCATTGCCCTGTTGTCTTGGGCCAAGAGTATTAACATAGCAGTCAATATCAGGACAAGTGAATACCACTTTTCTATTAGACATCTTGCTGTTGAACGATGGGTCGAAAATGGCATGTAATCACAGCCAAACCTTTTGAAATTGCTATGGGATCACCCAATTCGGTTCTTAGTGTTAACTGACAGAGTTCCAAATAGGAAGTGTTTACGGGAATATACTGAAGATGCTTTATATTGTAGTGATGAATATGTTCTTGATTGGTTTTTCGTTCAAGAACTCGTAGGAGGGGAACATTTGAGTTACCAACCCGAGATGTTTCCACAAATGAAGCATAGAGAAATATACAAGTGTCTGTGGAGAAGGCAGGCGGGTAGTCAGCAAAAATGAAATTAGTGTTTCCGGCACTTTTACCATTGATTATATTGAGCTTAAAGCCAAGAACATCCTTTAGATTATCATTGAGAATAACCTTTTCACTGGCAATAGGTGAACTAATGTAGATCTTGCCCTCCTCCTTTGAATAGTTGAAATGAAAAGCTCCTTTTTTACGAGCGGAAATTCTTTTATTAATAGAACGACATAAATCATTCATACAGGTGAGTTCCTCGTAGGGTAATTCAATATATGGATAATCCAACCAATTGATTTTTTGAATTTGTTCTTGATCACCCGGTGGTGGCGGCCAATCATAGGGTCTAATTTTTATATCATATTTACGATCCTTTCTCAGGATGTCGTAGGTATTTTTGAGAATACAGTCGACAAGAGCCACTTCATACTTTCCGTCGAATTTGATGGTGGGGGAGAGTTTCGTCCAAAAATCACTTGTCGTATTCAAGTCGTTGTAGAGAGGATCAGAAACATTGGACATGAAAGTGACATAGAAATCATTGGGCATTGTCAATGTCTTCAGCACTGACCCAAGAATCAAAATCTGAGTTGTATCCTAGCCAGCGAACAAGCAACTGTTTCTTACCCATACGAGTACGACTCTTTAATATCTTTTCAATTTGATAACTTTCACTAGTGTTTCTAACTTTTTGCAGTTCATATTCATAAAAACCGCCGAGAATCTCATTTTCACACTTTTACTGCCGATAATTGCAGGACTTGTAAACAGTTTACTCTAGAGAATGGCAAAACCCTATAAATTGACACCATTTGAACTTGTCCTCTCGCCCGTCGAACATTTTGAAGACAATCTAAGCAAATTCATTAATGATGAGAATATTGCCGATGACAAAAAACTGCTTTTACTTCAAGATGCATTGCGACGTATGGACAAACATAAACCTTATCGTGAGAGACCCGCCACCGATCCCTCTAAACAGGAAACATCTCAAGATTCTGCACAATCAAAGGAGAAGGAATTGAATTCGATTGTATTGAAAGTTGGAAACCTATTGCCACTGTCCTATCGAGAACAGAGTAAAAGAGTATTATCTTATCTCGTGTTGGAAACTGGCGATCAAGTTCAAGTCGAGAGCACAGGGAAACGAATTATAATTCAGGGAAAAAGTTATAATCTAGTTGATTTAATTTGTGATATGGTGACGAATCGTAAAGGACTTTTATCCTTTGACGATAATCTATACACCTTTCTGTGTGTATCAAACTTTCCCAAAAGTCTTATTGGCAATAAGCAAATTCTAAAGAAACTAAGAGAATATAGTCCACCAACAACACCATTTAAAAAAGAAGAAGATTCAATATTTGAAGATACTAGCACTACTGATTTTACAACACCTGTGGCTGCTAGTCAAAAGCGAAGACGAATTGATTCGCCCACCAGTGTGCAAAAGGGGAGTGGACATTACACTACGTGTTTACGTTCAAAATGGATGAAGTTCTGAAAGGTGTCTATGAAAATATTGGCGAAGCGGGAAGTTTAAGTTCTCCCAAAACGCTTTCCAAAGCTGTCTCCGGCACCACCACATTGAAAAAAGCAAAAGAGTATCTAGAAAATGAACCGAGTTACACACTACATCGGAATCACAGGCTTCGCAGTAAACAATATCGACAAACTAAAGCCTTTTTCTCTCTGCATATAATGCAAATGGATCTTTTAACTTTAGACGCAGTTCAACGGCGTCACAATGCCCCCTACAAATATATTCTGGTGGCAATCAGTATCTTTAGTCGCTTTGCCTATGCCATTCCACTACGATCAAAGAGAGGTGTTGAAGTTGCTCGGGCATTGAAAGTATTCTTGAACAGGATTCGTATAGAAAAATTCAATCGGATCGTGGCAGTGAATTTGTTAATCCCCATGTGCAAAAGGTTCTTTTGAAATATAATACAACACTTTATCATAGTCACAGCCCGATAAAGGCTGCATTGGCTGAACGATTAATAAGAACGATTCGTCTATTAATTTCAAGATATTGCACATTGAAAAATACACCGGCTTTTATTCATGATTTAGATAAAATCATGTTGATTTATAATCAACGACCCCATCGATCTCTGTCCAACTCTACACCAAGGGATGTTCACTACAATGAAAATACATTTGATGCTTTTCTAAAGCAATACTCCAATGGCAATGAGAAGAAAAAGAAGAAGAAATTCAATGTTGGTGATACTGTTCGAATTAATAGAACCACCAATATTTTTGAAAAGGGGAATTACTTATGGAGCACCGAACTTTTTAAAGTGTCCAAAATCCTAGACACCATACCCATAACTTATCGACTGCGAGACACCAAAGATGATGAGATTCTCGGCGGTTTTTATGAATATGAACTGCAAAAAGTTAGAAACACTAGTGAAAGTTATCAAATTGAAAAGATATTAAAGAGTCGTACTCGTATGGGTAAGAAACAGTTGCTTGTTCGCTGGCTAGGATACAACTCAGATTTTGATTCTTGGGTCAGTGCTGAAGACATTGACAATGCCCAATGATTTCTATATCACTTTCATGTCCAATGTTTCTGATCCTCTCTACAACGACTTGAATACGACAAGTGATTTTTGGACGAAACTCTCCCCCACCATCAAATTCGACGGAAAGTATGAAGTGGCTCTTGTCGACTGTATTCTCAAAAATACCTACGACATCCTGAGAAAGGATCGTAAATATGATATAAAAATTAGACCCTATGATTGGCCGCCACCACCGGGTGATCAAGAACAAATTCAAAAAATCAATTGGTTGGATTATCCATATACTGAATTACCCTACGAGGAACTCACCTGTATGAATGATTTATGTCGTTCTATTAATAAAAGAATTTCCGCTCGTAAAAAGGAGCTTTTCATTTCAACTATTCAAAGGAGGAGGGCAAGATCTACATTAGTTCACCTATTGCCAGTGAAAAGGTTATTCTCAATGATAATCTAAAGGATGTTCTTGGCTTTAAGCTCAATATAATCAATGGTAAAAGTGCCGGAAACACTAATTTCATTTTTGCTGACTACCCACCTGCCTTCTCCACAGACACTTGTATATTTCTCTATGCTTCATTTGTGGAAACATCTGGGTTGGTAACTCAAATGCTCCCCTCCTACGAGTTCTTGAACGAAAAACCAATCAAGAACATATTCATCACTAAAATATAAAGTATCTTCAGTATATTCCCGTAAACACTTCCTATTTGGAACTCTGTCAGTTAACACTAAGAACCGAATTGGGTGATCCCATAGCAATTTCAAAAGGTTTGGCTGTGATTACATGCCATTTTCGACCCATCGTTCAACAGCAAGATGTCTAATAGGAAAGTGGTATTCACTTGTCCTGATATTGACTGCTATGTTAATACTCTTGGCCCAAGACAACAGGGCAATGGAATGGACTACTACAAGGGTCGCTCGTCAATGTCTGGCTATGGTCTTGGCAGCTGGTTTGCTAAGCTGTTTCGCTCTTCGCTACCACTGGCTAGAAAATATCTTGTACCGGCTGCGACAGATTTTGCATCCTCTACACTATACGATTGGGGCTCTGGCAAGGATTTTAAAAAAAGTGCTACGGAAAATCTTAGGTCCAGTGCGCGAACCCTTGGCGAGAAATTAAAACAGAATGGTAAAGGCTTAAAAAGGGCAAGAAACAACGCATCACTCATCAGTCTCTACTCAGGACGGAAACGTAAGACATCCCTTTTGTCAAAGAAAAGAAGGAAAAAGCCGACACGTAGTGTAACCAGAAGGCCCAGGAAGAAAATTGTTAGATCGAAACTTGATTTCTTCTCCTAAGATGTCCTACCTGCCGCATAAGGATTCTCAACCTTCAATAACCGCCACATTGAACTATTCAATGCCGAAAATGTTGATGTGAGTGTCAAGCATGGATACTATGAACAATTTTATCCACTACAACCCCTCTCCGACAATATCCACTTTCAAATTTATTCCAATGAAGACTACTTCATAGATTTGTCTTCCACATTTATAGATTTACAAATGAAAGTCCGGAAATCCGATAATACAATGCCAATTCGGGCCGATGGGATATCCTATGAAAATTGTATACTACATAATTTATTTCGTCAAATTAGTGTCTACATCAATGGCACTCTGGTGAGCACAAGCAACAATCTCTCAAACTATGCAAGCTATATGCAATTAATGCTGATGACACCCAAGACATACAAGGAATTGAGAGGTGCCTCCAATGGATATGAATATATTACTAATACTGATAGTATAGATGCACTTAAAAATGCTACAACTAGTGAATTACATCTAGTTGGAAAAATATATCATGAAATATTTAATATACCCCAATGGCTGCCGCCCAATGTTAAAGTGGATATAAAATTGACGCTTGCACCCTCCAATTTCATATTGAGAAAAGAACTTGCTGGCAATCCTGATGTAAGCCTCTCCCTCACCTCAGCAATACTTCATGTACGCAAACAGCAGGTTATGAGTTCTGTTGCTTTGGCCGTGGAAAAACTGAGAGCCAATGGCAACAATATTAAACTACTTGTTCCTCATACAATCACCAATCAACGTCACATTGCCATGGGGTCACGCACCTTCACCGATTCATCCTTTATCAATGGCGAAATTCCCTCAAAATTGGCTTTGGCATTTGTAAAAAGCGCCAGTGCAATAGGATCAGGACTGAATGCCCACATAAATTCGAGATGTTTGGACTTTCATCTCTTGTGTGCAAAGTAAACGGTATCCCACTCTACAATCTATCTTTTGATAAATCCTATAGAACGTTGTATGAGTTGACCATGCAAACCCATGATTCGCAACTATTTGAAAATGGTATAACCGAAGATATGTTTGCTAAAACACATGGTATCATTGTATTGGATTTGTCTGGCACACAGGATATGAGTATAGTACGTACGGGGACTGTACGTTTAGAGTGTACATTTGCCGACCCATTGGCTGAGAGTGTTGCCCTAATCTCACTAAATCAATATGAAACCTATTGGGAAATCACTCCCAAAGGTAGTGTTCTACTAGACTTGGCGCCATGAACACCAGTCAAATAATCAGTGTATTTAATATGGACCCCTACATGTCCCAGTACAAATCCTATTGTCTACCCTCAGACTATCTAGGAAAAATTCAAAGCGCGAAACAATACCTTGATTATTGTTAATAGCAGTCCGTCGACTGTGCTGACGGGTCATTGGCTGTGCATCTTTCAAACAACGAAGACGATTGAATTTTTTGATCCTCTTGGTCTACCCTATACATTCTACACACCTCACATCAGCAACTATATTGAGAGCAGTGGGAAAACTATTATTCAAAATCGAAAGAGGGTGCAGGATCTAACGACTAAAAGCTGTGGCTTCCACGCACTACTATATTTTGTGTTCCGATGTCGTGGCTATACTTACAAGCAGTTTCTCCACATTTATGGTGACAATCCACGTCTGAACGACTTTTTAGTGGAAAATATACTTACAAGTGTATTTAATATTGATTTCAGTGCCCTAAGAGTAAAGTGCTTAAAAAATGTTTGTGAATTCGTTTATTAATAAAATGTATATATACAACAATGTCTTTAAATCTTCACTTTTAGATTTCTTCATCGGTGTATAGGCAACTGTCGTGAACCACTAATGCTGGTAAATCATTTGGATTCACTGTATATTGATCTTGATTGACTGCAAAGTCAGGGTCACATTTTCTACAGTACAATGTAACTTCACTCTTGTCATATCTCTATGTATAGTCAATGATACTATTTGCATTCATATTATGAAATTCATGAGTTTCAATCTGTCTATTTGAAGCAATATCACATACAGTGTTTTCAAGTGGTGAATCACATTCGGTAACTGCCAAATAAAAATCACTTGGTTTATAGTCATAGTAGGCAGTGTCATCACAGCGATGACGTAGAAACCAGATTGTCTTGTTACCCCAACAGTTGAATCGTAGACCAGATTCCTCTTCCCAGAATAATTTAAATCCACGACGATACCAATCTCGTAGAAATAAACTAAAATCACGTTTAGGATTCTTTCCAATCATAGCGGGGTAAGTATTCTCCCACTGATCACATTTATCATTGTGACAATTGGAGCACAGGTGCCCTCTAGGATGAGAGTCACACACCTCTTCAAGACATGAATTACATCCTTTAATTTGTTCTGCATAGCCTCTATGTAATTTACAAGGATTACATAATTTATACTTTTCACTATAGTCATCAATAATTGTACAATTCTCACATTGAGTCCAACTGCCAAGAGTGTACAAGCACAATGGGCATATATAGAACATTTTTTGGTTTCCGATGTCAACTCACTCACAGCTAAAACGAAACTGATCGTCATCGCTCGATAAATTCAAAGTGGAGGAAAGGGATAGGAGTAACTCTGTGACGTTACCTCTTTCAAATGAGGGAGAAGCCATCTACATGTAATCTGTTGGCAATGTTTTCAAAAGTATATCCACAATATGATTCTGCCTTGTTCCAATTAATATATCAATAAATTGAGTATAAGCATTTGAATCACATTTTAAAAGTTTTATACAATAGTCCAATGGGGGAGAATCAGTTTTCATTATATTGTCAAGTGTTTTCTGAGAGAATATCCTGCGTTGAAGAGATAACTCGAGAAAATCATCATCCAAAATCAAATGTTTTTTCCATAAACACTAGATTTGATCTAATTCTCTCTTTCTCAAATTTATTCATTTTTCAGTCCTTTCACTCTGACTGCTGACTCTAGACTGAGCCTGATTCGTTAGCCCTAACCGGAAAAGAAAGGGAACATTTTCGATTTCGAAACAATTTTATTGAATAATTACAACAACATCAATAATACTATGCATGTACAATTAGCGATAGAGTTTATTGTCTTCGATATGTTTCACTAATGCACTTAAAGCACATTGAAGTCTATTCACATGAGCTATATCAACTTTTGCGGCGAAACATAATCGATCTTCCATTTTAAATTTGCTCAAGGATATCACTTATCTTGCATATACTGCATCCCATTCCAGACAAAGCCGCGATCCTTTCGTAATTTCCACCGCAAAGTTTGGTGCTCTTGTATTATTACCATCAACTCCACTATCAACTTCTAATAGTGTAAACATTCCACTCATTATTACAAATATATATCCAAATGAGTAAAGTCAAAACTGTTCTTCTCACTCCTTTGAATTCTATTCACAGACTAATAAAACTATAGCAAAAATCCTTTCCTTATATTCCCTCCGCCGCTAATATGTAAACAAGCCCTCTGATTGGCTGAGAAGGATGATCTAACTGTTTCCGGGAAACTCATAACATTTGCCCAAAACAACAACAACAACAAATACTATTTCTGGATCATAACATTCGCCTCGAGCAACAACAATAAATACTATTTCTGGATCATAACATTCGCTGAGAGCGTGCACTTGGCCAAAAACAACAACAACATTGACCTTGACATTTGCCTCGGAAACAACAACAAATACTATTTCTGGATCATAACATTCGCCTCGAGCGTGCCAAAAACACACCTGGAGAAAGAGGTCATTGACCCCATTAACCATGTGTTCTCTCTAGGGAGGCTATGCCCATATAAGGAGTCTCGTCAGTATTCTATGCCCATATAAGGAGTCCCGTCACGAGCTTTAGGGTCATCTCTACTTCCGTATATGAAAGGGGCTGTCCCCTTCTCAGCGCCTCGCTCTTTATGCTAAAGTTTTTTATTGTTTAAAAAAAATAGAGTTGTGAGAAAGTCAAACTTTAGCGTAAAGAGCAAGGCGTTGAGGAGGGGAAAGCCCCTTTCATTTACGGAATAATTTCTGTTCGTTTTAAGTTTTAATGTCGCTCCTTACTTTCAGTTAAAAAAAACTTGTTTTTTTTATTTAACTTTTGAACGTTTTTGAATAAATGCAGGTTTTGATGTTGGCTCACAGTACATGAATAATTAAAACAAAATTTTCAGATTAATTTACTTTTATTTGGTTAAATGGCTTTCTCGAAACTTGTTTCATTTTATTTACGAACGTTTTTATTAGTAATAAATATACGTAACTTACGAATTAATTTACGTAACGAACTTCTATATTCATATATTTTTAATACATATATTAGGGGGTTCGCTCCCTAGTCAATACCTTGCTCTTTAAGCGAAAGTTCAAACTTTGTTCCAATTCTTTGAAAATGACCGCTTAATCACAAAGGCCGTTAATTAGAATAAATAGCTCTTATGAAAGTACTAAAAAATCTCTGGCTTAAAGAATGAGGTATTGACTAGGGGGTGAACCCAATCATATATGTAATGTTTTCTGTTGGTTTAAAGTTTTGATGTTGCTGCTGTGCAGTTGAAAAGCTTGTTTTTTTTTATATTTAATTTCTGATCTTTTTTTAAATAATGCTGGGAAGTCCGGCGTCCCCTTCATAGCAATGTCCCTTCCCCCATGAAAATTTCCTTCATGGAAAGATCTTCCTACATAACCCCCGACCCCAGGCACGTACGCAGGAATTTGTTTCAGGGGGGGGGGGCAAATCCTTCAAATCCATTATTCTGTGAGAAAAATCAGAAAATTATGGGAAAATGAAAAAAAACCGTGAGATTTCGGGGGGGGGGGGGGGCAGGCCTGGAGGCACCTCCTGCGTACGTCCCTGCCCGACCCCCCCCCCCCCACTACCAGGAAAAATCTCTCCTGAAAAACGTCTGTACTGTATACTTCCCAATAACCAATGCTATATGTTAACATTGGGTAGAGTTCATAACTTTCAGTCCTCCTCCCGGGAAGTTTGGGGGATTAAGTCATCTAAAAAGACATACTTATAATATTTTCGAACATGCTGAACAAAATGGCTATCTCAAAATTTTGATCAGGTGACTCTGGGAAAACAATGAGCGTGGAAGGGGGCCTAGTTGCCCTCTATTTTTTGGGCACTTAAAAAAGGCACTAGAACTTTTAATTTCCATTCCAATGGGCCCTCCCACGATATTCTAGGACCACTGGGTCGATACGATCACCCCTGGGAGGCAAAAAATAAAAATAAACACGCACCAGTGATCTTTCTTCTGGCAAAAATGCAAAACTCCACATTTTTGTAGATAGGAGCTTGAAATCTCTACAGTAGGGTTCTCTGATACGCGGAATATGATGGTGTGATTTTCATTGGGTTCTATAGCTTTTAGGGTGTCTTTCCTTCTTTTTTTGAAAATCAGCCAAATTTTCTCAGGCGCGTAACTTTTGATGGGTAGAATTAAACTTGATGAAACTTATATATTTGAAATCAGCATTAAAGTTCAATTCTTTTGATGCATCTATTTGTATCAAAATACCGTTTTCTAGAGTTTCGGTTACCATTGAGCTGGGTCCCAATAACCAATACCTATATGTTAACATTGGGTAAAGTTCATAACTTTCAGCCCTCCTCCTGGGGGCTTCGAGGGATTAAGTCATCCTAAAAGACATAGTTATAATATTTTCAACCATGCTGAACAAAATGGCTATCTCAAAATTTTGATCAGATGACTTTGGGGAAAAAATGAGCGTGGGAGGGGGCCTAGTTACCCTCCATTTTTTGGTCACTTAAAAAGGGCACTAGAACTTTTAATTTTCGTTCCAATAAGCCCTCCCACGATATTCTAGGACTACTGGGTCGATACGATCACCCCTGGGAAAAAAAAACAAAAAAACAAATAAACACGCATCCGTGATCTTTCTTCTGGCAAAAAATGGAAAATTCCACATTTTTGTAGATAGGAGCTTGAAACCTCTACAGTAGGGTTCTCTGATACGCTGAATATGATGGTGTGATTTTCATTAAGGTTCTATAACTCATATGGGGTTTTCCCCCCTTTTTTCGAAAATCAGCCAAATTTTCTCAGGCTCGTAACTTTTGATAGGTACAATTAAACTTGATGAAACTTACATATTTGAAATCAGAATTAAAATTTGATTCTTTTGATGTATCTATTGGTAGCCTATCAAAATTCCGTTTTTTAGAGTTTCGGTTACCATTGAGCCGGGTCGCTCCTTACTTACAGTTCGTTACCACGAACTGTTTGATTTTAATATTTAATTTCTCGTTATTTTTTTCACATTGTATGTTTCC